>JZKD02S2156376.1:29142-39376 GCA_000966675.3 Picea glauca
GATTTTTCTATAAATTTGATGCCTGGAGCAGCTCCAGTTTCGAAGGCTCCTTATAGAATGAGTACGCCAGAGCTGAAAGAGTTGCAATTGTAGCTCGAAGAGCTACTAAAGAAAGAATACATTCGCCCCAGCGTGTCACCTTGGGGAGCCCCGGTCCTATTCGTGAAGAAGAAAGATGGGACATTGAGGCTGTGCATTGATTTTCGACAGTTGAATAAGGTCACTGTCAAGAACAAGTATCCTCTGCCAAGGATTGATGATCTTTTTGATCAGTTGAAGGATGCGAAAATATTTTCAAAAATAGATCTCCGATCTGGATATCACCAAGTGAGAATAAAGGATGAGGACATAAGCAAGACTGCCTTTAGAACAAGGTACGGTCATTATGAATTCACAGTGGTGCCGTTTGGACTGACAAATGCACCTGCTGTCTTCATGTGCTTAATGAATGGAGTGTTCAGAGATTATTTGGACAAGTTTGTCATAGTCTTCCTGGACGATATTCTGGTGTATTCCAAGACAGAGGAAGAACATGAACAACACCTGAGAATGGTGTTGCAGGTGTTGAGAAAACACCAGCTGTACGCAAAACTGAGCAAGTGCTCTTTTTATCCAAGATAGATCCATTACTTGGGACATATTATATCTGAAGAAGGGATCGCTGTGGAGCCTGAAAGGGTACAGGCCATTCGAGAATGGCCAGCACCAAGGAATGTGGGAGAAGTTAGATCTTTTATGGGTATGGCAGGCTACAATAGGAGGTTTATAGTCGGATTCTCAAGGATAGCTCATTCTATCACTTGAGAATGTGAGAGCAGTGATCCTCAAGAATGTGAGAGCAGCTTCCAGCGATTGAAGAAGCTACTAACCAGTGCTCCAATACTGAAGATTGCAGATCCAGATAATTATTACGTAGTGTGCACAGATGCGTGTAAGGAGGGGCTGGGAGGAGTTCTCAGCCAAGAGGAATTTGTAGTTTGTTATGAATCCCGGAAGGTGAAGGAGCATGAGAAGAATTATGCCACTCACGATTTAGAACTGGCAGTAATCGTCCACGCCTTGAGGAAATTGAGACATTACCTCATGGTCAAGAGATTCGAGTTGAGAACAGACCATTTCAACTACCATGGCTTAATCGCTCTTAAAAGAAGACTTTAACACCACTTGGTACATAACTGATACATGTATTATAAATCCCATGCATTTAAACAAATAAACACATTCTACACAGAGTATTCATATGAGTTACTGCCATAATTAATAAGCAATTAGCGTTTCATACTAACTCATATACACAGTGGAAATCATGATAACATAAGCAACACAATCATGCAAATATGATTAAGGCACAATCAGATACTTATCTTTTAACAGTGATTGATTCCACCAACCAAGTGCAGGCCTTCTACGAACCTCCCAGCCTTAGACCACACTGCTCATCAGCTTAGTAGTGGGTCACCCCGTAGTTGGGACTAAGCTCCACTCCAAGGAAATGAATTCTAGTCTAGGCTAAGGTTATAGGGAAAACAACACAAAAAATCTGGAAGTATTCTTCCCAGAATGCCACCTTACGCCCACTACTACCAGACTCTCATTCCCCACATGCCTGTTCCGCCCGGGAGTATACACCTTCACAAGCACAGTCCATCGGTGCTAACCTCCCTCTCTGGGTCTCGACAATAGGCCGGATCAAGAAGTCTCAGAGCCTGAAGCTAGTGCTGGACACTCTCTGGAAGAAACCTCTTCCAACAACATCCACCTCCCTCACCTGGTGAGAGATCACACACAGGCTCAATTACAACTCGCACTGGCCATCAAACCATGTGCATTCTAGTTCTGCGTGGTCACCATAGCCAACTGGAAATACAAACACGGCCTCTCAAATAGGCTCAACAATGGTTCAGGGTCACGGCTTTTTGACAGAGCCTCTACGCATAGGTTTGATCAGTCGGATAGAGGATGTGCACGGACTATCAAAGACAATACGTGATTCTCGACTCTCAAAGATGCACGAGGTATTCTTGCAGAGGTTGGGTTGGTCGTACTGTTCAACGCTCCCTACACGCTCAGGTAGTTGGGTGGAATGGAGGAGATCCCCCCCTTCACGACTTACCTCGTCTGTTTTATTTGCATGCATCAGGGTGGACACTTGTCACCCTTGAAACTGCCTGCATTCCTCGGCATGCATTACCTTTCTTATGGTTAGGAACTTAGGATAAAACATCAATGGCACATGTTATTTTGGAATAATAGTAAAATATTATTCTTAGGCTTAAGCCCCCTAGGCTTAACCCCTAGGCTCAACACTTAGGCCCTTTCCCACCTTCCAACCCCTAATCGCTTTCCTTCTTTGTGGAAGCTCAGTCCCCCTTCACTCATTCATCGTGGTCGGTCTTCACCTGGCGGTGTTTACAATTTTATTAAATGTTCTGCATACATAAAAGTACAAAATCAGGCCCTTGGCCTGCAACCCTTAGGCTCTCTGGCCTAAAAATCACATAAGCCACCAACTTATAAAAACTTGGCTCACCAGCCTATAAAACATAATTACAATTTCTTTCAGATCATGGTTTACAACGGGGCTTGGCCTCGGGGATACTACAATCCCCCTCCCCTTATTTTTGCACTGTCCTCAGTGCAACTCACACTGTCTCTGCAAGTCTTTCAAAATTTTCAAAAAGATGCGGGTACTCTGCCCACATAACCTCTTCATGCTCCCATGTTGCGTCCTCAGGACTGTACCAGGTCCACTGGACCTTTACAAGCTCTATGGCTCGATTTCAGAGCTGTTTGCTTTTCCTGTCCAATATGCGCACAGGATGCACTTGCAGGACACCTTCTGCTTCCACCTGAATCACATTCCAATCGATAACATGATTAGCATCCGATACATATTTCTTAAGTAGTGAAACATGAAACACATTATGTACAGTCATAGATGTAGGTAATGCAAGCATGTATGCAACTATCCCAATTCTTTCCAGGATCTCAAATGGCCCACAAAATTTTGCTGCCAACTTGGCGCAACTTCCCAGCTTCAGAGAACTCCTGTTAGTTTTCACTTTTAGGAAAACATGGTCACCCACTTTGAATTCTCTATGGGTTCTGTTACTATCAGCGTAACGTTTCTGCCTGTCCTGGGCAACTTTTAAATTCTGTTTAATTCTTATCATTTGGTCTTCCATCTCTTTGAGTAGCTCAGGCCCAACTACTACTCTGTCAGTTGGATTATCCTAGCTCACTAGAGTGTTGCACTTTCTTC
Organism: Picea glauca; assembly: GCA_000966675.3. Lineage (NCBI taxonomy): Eukaryota > Viridiplantae > Streptophyta > Pinopsida > Pinales > Pinaceae > Picea > Picea glauca. The sequence continues at coordinate 32,405 of JZKD02S2156376.1, forward strand.
CATAAAACGCTTCAAATGGGCTCATCTTCAATGATGGATGATACCCATTATTGTAGGCGAATTCTACCAAATGCAGGTAGTCTTCCCACCTTGATGGTTTATCCATCACATACATTCTCAGCATGTCTTCTATTACTCCGTTCATTCTCTCTATCTGTCCATCGGACTTGGGATGATACGCTGTACTAAAGTTCAGATTCGTTCCAAATCCTTTGAACAGTCCCTTCTAGAAATTCGAAGTGAATTTCAGGTCCCTATCAGACACAATTTTCTTAGGAATTCCATGCAAGCGTGCAACTTCTTTTAAAAAGATATCAGCAACATCAGCTGCCCTGTGGGTGGTTTTCAATGGAATAAAATGGGCAGCTTTAGTAAGCTTGTCCACCACCACCATGATTGAATCATGTTGCTTGCTTGTTCTAGGTAGTCCGGTGATAAAATCCATTGTTACCACGTCCCATTTCCACTCAGGAATGGGTAAAGGCTGCAGCAACCCTGCTGGGTGCTTGTGCTCAGCCATAACCTTTTGGCACTCCATACATCTGACAATGTATTCAGCAATTTCTTTCTTCAAACCCGACCAAAAATAATGGCCTTTGACTACTGCCATAGTCTTCTGATATCCAGGATGTCCAACATAAGCCATGTTATGCATCTCCTTTAGAATTGCCAGCTTCAATTCTCAGACATTGGGTACATACACTCTGTTTTTATACATAAGTAAACCATTATCTACCAAGGTGTAACTTTCCTTGGTCTATGGTCCCTCACACTGTTGTAGCTTTGCTACAAGACTTTTGTACTGCAAATCAGTACTTGCAGCTTCCAAAATTCTATCTTTCATCTCAGTCCGGTACATGCTAATGGTTGTAGCATGTAATTTGTGCACTTTTCTGCTGAGTGCATCAACCACCTTATTTTCTTTCCCTTTGATATGCTTGATATCAAAATCATATTCACACAGAAACTCCAGCCATCTGATTTGCCTGGCATTTAAAATTGGATGATCAAATAAATACTTCAGACTGTTATGGTCTGTTCTCAACTTGAATCTCTTTCCCATGAGGTAATGTCTCCATTTCCTCAAGGCGTGGATGATTGCTGCGAACTCTAAATCGTGAGTGGCATAATTCTTCTCATGCTCCTTCAACTTTTGGGATTCAAAACAAACTACAAATTCCTCTTGGCTGAGAACTCCTCCCAACCCCTCCTTACACGCATTTGTGCACACTACGTAATCCTTATCTGGATATGCAATATTTAGGATTAGATCACTGGTTAGTAGCTGCTTCAATCATTGGAAGCTGCTCTCACATTCTTCAGTCCACTGGAACTTCTTCTCCTTCCTTTGCAAGGAAATGATAGAATGAGCTATCCGACTATAAACCTCCTATAGTAGCCTGCCAGACCCATAAAAGATCTAACTTTTGCCACATTCCTTGGCGCTGGCCATTCTCGAATGGCCTCTAACCTTTCAAGATTCACATCGATCCCTTCTTCAGATATAATATGTCCCAAGTAATGGATCTATCTTTGATAAAAAGAGCACTTGCTCAGTTTTGCGTACAACTGGTGTTCTCTCAACACCTGCAGCACCATTCTCAGGTGTTGTTCATGTTCTTCCTCTGTCTTTGAATACACCAGGATATCGTCTGGGAAGACTATGACAAAATTGTCCAAATAATATATGAACACTCCATTCATTAAGCACATGAAGACAACAGGTGCATTTGTCAGTCCAAATGGCACCACTGTGAATTCATAATGACCGTACCTTGTTCTAAAGGCAGTCTTGCTGATGTCCTCATCCTTTATTCTCACTTGGTGATATCCAGATCGGAGATCTATTTTCAAAAATATTTTCGCATCCTTCAACTGATCAAAAAGATCATCAATCCTTGGCAGAGGATACTTGTTCTTGATAGTGACCTTATTCAAGTACCGAAAATCAATGCACAGCCTCAATGTCCCATCTTTCTTCTTCATGAATAGGACAGGGGCTCCCCAAGGTGACACGCTGGGGAGAATGTATTCCTTCCTTAGTAGCTCTTCGAGCTACAATTTCAACTCTTTTAGCTCTGGTGTACTCATTCTATAAGGAGCCTCCGAAACTGGAGCTGCTCCAGGCATCAAATTTATAGAAAAATCAATGTCCCTCTTTGAAGGTAGTCTAGGTACCTCCTGAAATATGTCCTTGAATTCTTTGAGTACTTCGTGGTCTTCCAGATTCAAGACTTCATCTCAGGATGCTTCTTCCACCCGAGCTGCAAATAATTGACAACCTTTCTGGTAACATTTCTTTAGCTGCATGGCTGAGATTTCCCTCACAACCACGACTCTGGGAATTCCTTGGACTGTTACCTGATTTCCCTCTTCGTCCAGACATGTAAATATCTTGTTACAGAAATCCAGAAGGGCATGGTGCTGTTCCAACCAGTCCATCCCAATTAAGAAATCGTATGAGCCTAAAGGCAGAATGTTCAATTCAGCCTTAGTGCTCATTCCTTTCATGTCCACTGAACAAGACTTAACCAATTCAATGACCTTCCTCTTGGTCCCTGTGGCCAACTTCACTAACCAAGACCTTTCATGTTTTCTTCTTGTTAGATGCAAACTTTCCACCACTCTAGGATCTATATAACTATGGCTAGCCCCTGAATCAATTAAAATAACAAGTGGTTGGTTGTTGATCGTACCTTCCACTTCAATCATGTGTGATTGAAATTCTGCTTGCTTGTTGTCCAAGGCTGTGTAGATCCTCAACATTCTGCTGCCCATATCCTCCACTGTTTTAGCTTGCTGAACAATATGTACATTTCTCGCTTTACCATATTTATGGGGACAATATCTGTACTTGTGGTTTCCTTGACAGCCCCAACACTGAATGGGCATTTGTCTCTGTCTTTTTTCTCCCTCTTCAGTCATTCTCGGCTCTCTAAACGATGGCTATCCCTGAAGACTGTTTCTGAAAAAGGAAGGCTTGTTTCCCTTCTGCCTCTGTTCCTTCTTAAACTTCCTCTGATCATTCCAAGTCTTCCGAAGGATAGGCCTTTCTTCTTGCTGTTGATACAAGCATTTCGCCCTTCTTATGGTTTCTTCCATGGTCTTAGGATCGTCATATTGAATCTTGTCACTCATGGAAGGTGGCATTCCACTCAGATATCTCTGAATCTTGACAGCCTCATCTTTGATGAATGGAACATACTTCAGTAGTTCTCGAAAACTTCATTCATACTCATCAATAGTCATGCTGCCTAGCTTGAGTTCGAAGAACTCCTTCATCTTTCTGTCATAGTATCTTTTAGTCAGGTATTTATTCTCGAAATACCTCTTAAATTCCTTCCAAGTGACCTCTTTCTCTCTGACGTGCTGCACCTGCACAAACTGATCCCACCACATGGATGCTTTTTCTTTCAGTTGGTACATTGCAATTCTTCCTTCTGCATGAGCAGAATAATTCTTCAGTTGGAAGTATTTCTTCATGCCAAGTAACCAGGTCTCGACATCTTCCTCCTTCTTATGTTCTCCATCGAATGTTTGAGGCTTAATCTTGTTCATCTCCCCTTTCAATTCCTCCTTTCCAAATTTTTGATGTTTTCTGGTACGGGATGGGCTTGAACTACTGTGTGTCTTCCTGTCAGAATGTCTTTGGGAGCGACTAAGATTTCGGCTACCACTCCTCGACCTACTTCTTCTCCCATGGGTTCTGCGATTCTCCATCGTACTTGAGTCTCTTCCCTTCTCGAGTTTCTTCTCTATTCTTTCTAGGCTCTTCAAAAATTTTAAGATTAATTCACCCTGTCAATCCCTGACTTTCATGAGCTTTCGGCTATCAGCTTGACGATCTTTGTCCTCTCTTTGCAATCCTTCAACGATTTTCATTATGTGTCCTTCCTTATCCTTCTCTTTTCCATGCCCATTGGAGTTCAATCCTTCGACTCCCAGGTTAACATCCTTTCCTTCCTGTTCATTTTCTATTTTGGGGGTAATCCGCACCTTTCCCCACTCCATACTCGACGTTGGTTAACTGGAGTCCTGACCTCCGTTGAACTCTGCAGACGCACTGTGCAATTAAATTTGAAGTTTGTCAAGCTATTAAACCTTCACGAACAATCCACAACATTTATAAGCCAATACGAACAAGAACAAAAGACATTTCGATTCAAATAAGTTTTCTGAGCTCTCGTTCGGCTCTGCAATTTTTGGGTTTTCGAAACTTTTATTTTCGACACTTCGAGACTTTCGGCACTCGAGAGTTCATTTTGCAGTGACTCCCAACCTTTTATCATTTCAATTCCCGAATTCCGAAAAATTGGTTTCCTTATTCTCCGGGCCCACAACATAGTTGTTGTCCTTAAAATCCGCTACGATTCTTTTGTCTTCGGAGATTTCGGGACTTCAAGACTTCGGGTTTTCGGTCCACGAGACTTTCAGACTTGATTTCCTTTCCAACCCCGACTTCTAAAATTCCGATTTATTTTACCCTCCGGGCCCACATAGCACAGTGGTCACCCACAACCACAGTGGCACGTGGCACGTTCATGAGGGTCCACGTCGCTTTTGACAATGTTATCAGGTCCCACCACTCTCGCTTTTCTTCTCGACCCACTGGTACGTGGTACACATCCATGTGTCCACTTCCATTCCTAGTAAAATCCAATGGTCAGATCTTTCTCAGATCTATGGTGCAGATCCTTTCGACGTTTCAGGGTTTTCAGGCATCGGAAGTTCGTGCATCCACACATCTTGAACTTCCATTTGCCGAAATCCCAAAATCATTGTCTACTAACCTACCTGATCCAACGATCAAGTTCTTCTCCCCACGATCTACGGTGTAGATTGTTTACGAGATTTTGGGGTTTCGTGTTTTTCGGAGGTGCTCACCTCTTCTCACCTCCCATCTCCCAAAACGTCAATTTATTCCTGGGTAATTAACGGTCCCGATCTCTCTTAGATTGATGGTTACAATTCAATCATGAATTCGCGTTTCGTGAATTCTCACGAACTCACCCGTTGACTATTTTCAAGTTACGAGTCAGCGAAAGGCTGATTGCTCTCCACACGTTCTTTCTGATGGATGGTCCTGACTAATTCAGGATTTCACGTATTGTGATTTCCACACTCCTGCGCAATTCCAAAGGGCTTTAAACCCCGTGCACACTTTCCAGATCTGACGGTCACGAGGGTTCACCTTCCCTCCCGAACAGATCCTAAAAAATCCAGCACGTCTGGGGTGGAGTCCTCTCTCCCTGTGGACTTATACTGCTATACCTCCCGAGCTCGTAAGCACGGTCAAGTAACTACTTGACACTCTGGTGCAATCCAAGGTTCGAAATTGGTCTTCGAGACACAATTTCTCCTCACACCCTCGGTCCAAAGACCACTCAACTGGCCCATCTAGGCTCAGCGTTGAAACCTTGGCTCTAATACCAAACTGTAGCGCACCTTTTCAACTACCGTGGCTTAATCGCTCTTAAAAGAAGACTTTAACACCACTTGGTACATAACTGATACAGGTATTATAAATCCCATGCATTTAAACAAATAAAGACATTCTACAAAGAGTATTCATATGAGTTACTGCCATAATTAATAAGCAATTAGCGTTTCATACTAATTCATATACACAGTGGAAATCATGATAACATAAGCATCACAGTCATGCAAATATGATTAAGGCACAGTCAGATACTTATCTTTTAATAGTGATTGATTCCACCAACCAAGTGCAGGCCTTCCACGAACCTCCCAGCCTTAGACCACACCGCTCATCAGCTCAGCAATGGGTCACCCCCGAGCTGGGACTAAGATCCACCCCAAGGCAAGGAATTCTAGTCTAGGCTAAGGTTACAGGGAAAACAACACAGAAAATCAGGAAGGATTCTTCCCAGAATGCCACCTTACGCCCACTACTACCAGGCTCTCATTCCCCACATGCCTGTTCCGCTTGGGAGTATACACCTTCACAAGCACAGTCCATCGGTGCTAACCTCCCTCTCTGAGTCTCGGCAACAGGCCGGATCAGGAAGTCTCAGAGCCTGAAGCTGGTGCTGGACACTCTTTGGAAGAAACCTCTTCCAACAACATCCACCTCCCTCACCTGGAGAGAGATCACACACAGGCTCAATTACAACTCGCACTGGCCATCAAACCACGTGCAGTCCAGTTCTGCGTGGTCACCATAACCAACTGGAAATACAAACACGGCCTCTCAAATAGGCTCAACAATGGGTCACGGCTTCGGGACATAGCCTCCACGCATAGGTTCAATCAGTCAGACAGAGGATGTGCACGGACTATCAAAGACAATGCGGGATTCTCGACTCTTAGAGACGCACGAGGTATTCTTGCAGAGGTTGGGTTGGTCGTACTGTTCAACGCTCCCTACACGCTCAGGTAATCGGGTGGAATGGAGGAGAGCCCCCCCTTCACAACTTGCCTCGTCTGTTTTATTTGCATGCATCAGGGTGGACACTTGTCACCCTTGAAACTGCGTGCGTTCCTCCGCATGCATTACCTTTCTTATGGTTAGGAACTTAGGATAAAACATCAATGGCACATGTTCTTTTGGAATAATAGTAAAATATTATTCCCAGGCTTAAGCCCCCTAGGCTCAACACTTAGGCCCTTTCCCACCTTCCAGCCCCTAATCCCTTTCCTTCTCTGTGGAAGCTCAGTCCCCCTTCACTCATTCATCGTGGTCGGTCTGCACCTGGCGGTGTTTACAATTTTATTAAATGTTCTGCATATATACAAGTACAAAATCAGGCCTTTGGCCTCCAACCCTTAGGCTCTCTGGCCTAACAATCACATAAGCCACCAGCTTATAAAAACTTGGCTCACCAGCCTATAAAACATAATTACAATTTCTTTCAGAGCATGGTTTACAACAGGGCTCGGCCTCGAGGACACTACAATCCCCCTCCCCTTATTTGGCTATATATATATATATATATATATATATATATATAT
>JZKD02S2156376.1:59521-88061 GCA_000966675.3 Picea glauca
CCAATGGGCTATCGTGTGCCTAAAACGAAGATCGTATGAAAAAGTTACAAACCTAAGAAGTTGATGTACGAACTTACCCCAACACATGACTTTTGGGGCTTCATCTCCTAGGGTTATATTTTTGGATGTCTAGGGTTTTGAGCATTCTTGTTTATTGTAAAAATTATTTCATAGCCTCATTGTAATGATCTTCTTGATAATGAGTAAAGTCGTCGCATCTCTTCTCAGAGATAAGCCACTACCGTTCCAACAAGCTTGTTTTTCGCTGCATTTTATAGTTTCAGCTTATTTCCTTATTAAATAGAAACCAATTTTATTGTATAATTGTTATTTTGTGTTAGGCATCTTTTAATAATAAAAGATATTCATTTTGTTTTGTTCATAAAATCCAGATCATCACCTCAATAAGAAATCCCAACTTTTAGGGATGAATTAAAGTCCAACCCAAGGGAGGCATCCATAGTGACCTAAAGGGTTGGGTAAGCTAAGGATAAGGATAATAAGTACCCCCCTCTCATTGGTCACTCAATTCAAATATGTCACAAGGTTTGTATCTAAGAAATATGAAGCAAATGAAAGTGATGAAGTGTACCTTCCCGGAACAAGAACATAACATATGTATGGTAGTTTCAAGTAAACATATGATATTAAATCTTCAAGAGACAATAAACTAAGTGAAAATATGCTAGATGATATGAAAAATGCAACAATGAACAAATTTACAACAACATTTAATAAATTGTAACAACTGCAATAAAGACTCTTCAGAATTGCTTGAAAAGACAGTGGAAATATAACATTTACTAAGCATAATGATAATAAAATGTCATAAGCAATTTCCGGAGTGTTTAACTAGCATTCAAAGTCAATTATGTGGAAAATTTGCTGCAGTTAGATGGATGTAGAAAAAATTTAGAACAACAACAAGAAAATTAAATATCTAGGCTAAGTTAATATTAGAGTTAGTTAGCATAATCTTGAGAGAATAAAGTTTGAGTGTTTGATCAATCTTCCAACAAGATATAATCAAGAACTAGAGCCTTTTAGGTCTTATGGATTCAATTATATCAGCGCAATAACTTGGAGAAATTAAAATAATTATACTTATCTAAGAGATTACAAAGTGGAAACTTGAGAAGTAGCACCTTAAGTCCTCAAGCACCAAGATTTTAGGAGAATATACAACTAGGGTGTAGGATTCTAGGCCCTAGCTATTTCTCCTATCCTTAGACTCTTGAAATATATTTAATGCAATAAGAACTAGACAAATATTTTAAAGTGCTAGAACTTTAGGGCTCTAAAAGTTTGTCTAGAAAAGATATTCTTAAGTAGGACTAGCAAAATAAAGAGCAATAAAGAAACACCTTATGTTTCTTACTCCCAATGTTTCAAGCAAGAAATTTCATAATATTCAACATGAATAAGTAAACATACCATAAACCTTTAGCATGAAATGAAAATTGTATATTTACTTACTTCACCAAGATGAATCAAGCACAAAACCCTAGATTTACCAAAATTCCACCAAGAAATGATCCAACATGCATCCAAACAAGTCTCTAAGAAAGTGCACCTTAATAATTTCAGCCAACAACCCTTAGGGGGCACAAATTTCATTCCTCTCTCCAAGTGAGGAGATTTATATGAAAATGAAATAAATCCAATCATATTTATATTGAAAATCCTTGCTTATTTTACCCAATGGTTGTGTCTTTTCACAAAACTGATCCTACATGTCAATTTTCTCATTAAAATTAAAAATAAAATCAATTCTTTACAAAATAACCCTAACAAGGGCGACGTCATCCCTCTTAGCATGATGTTAGCATCCACAAAACTGGTGTTAGGCTGGAGAAGCATGACACTAGGCCTCCAAAGGCCTTGAGCTTCATCCACATGTGCCAAAATAATTGTCAAGACCTCCTCCATCAAAACCAGCCCTAGGCGATGTCATGGGATAGGAAAGTGCCCTTTGGGCCTCCAAGGGCCAATGTCTAAGTGGGATGAGGTGGAAAACCATCCTAAGGTCATGTCAAAGTTCCTCCAAAGGAAACATCCTCTTCCTTCATTGTGCAACTGGTCATCATGAAATTTCCCTAAGCATGGGGTCTTTGCATCCATCCTTGGAATTCAAGCCCTCATGAAGGTCCGAACTAATCATCTCCTCATAAATACCTATCCATCGGAAAGGGTACTGCAAAGAAAACAAATAATTCCATCCAAGGTTCCATGAGTCACAAGTATCATAACCAACAAGCCACATTTAATAATCAAACCATCTGAACATGTGCATCAAACCCCCCTTTTCAAACTAAAAAAATGCTCAAAGACGTTATACAATTTGTCAAATTTAGGTGTGGGAGGGGTGTCAAGGAATCCTATTGGGTCAATCATTCCTTAAGTCAAAGGTTTTTCCTAAGATAAACCCATCAAGTCATGTATGAGTGTGAGGTGGAGTGGGTACTTTTGGGCATGGGGTTCATGAAATACAAGTGATCATAGTGTCTCATTTATGGGTGCCCTTGTAGAGGGTGTGTTTCCCTTCATTCGTTGTACAAAAACATTTCCAAGCCCATCTATTGACATTAATTAATTAGAGTCCAAAACAATTGGTTACTCCAAATGGGTAACATAGAACTTGGGAGGAAATACCCAATTTCACTTGAAGGGAGGTACACAAAGTGCCATAGGGGTAAAGTATAGCTTGAAATGCACTTGTGTAGATCCCTCAACAAGTGGGATATCTATATAATGTGAATTTTACTTTTGTAGGTCTTATTATTTTGAGAGATAAAATTTCATTGTTTCTGGAGACCTCTTGGGTGAGCATATGGAAGGTTCATGATTTGTCTTTTATATTTTTCCAACTCCTTTCCCCTTTGGACCTTTATCCCCTTCTTCCCGTGAAATGAGGTAGAATCCCTTCTTCGGTCAGTACACCCAAAAATCCAAAAAGATAAGGAGATAGAAGGAAAGAAGTATGGAAGGTGATACGTATGAATGAGAATGGAAAATCACTCTTCAAGGAACCCCTAGTAGTACCCTATTCCAGAGTGTGAACAAATTACTAGGAAAAAATGACACCCACCAAGGTTAAATAAGGAAAAGAGTATAAATTCCAGGAAAACATTCTGTAATCAAGAAATATTCTTTGCAACATGTTCAAATGCTTCAAATATTAGAGTGACACTTACCATGATACCATACTCATTACCTTATGGAGAAAGACATGTTGTCCTCTAGGGCTAGGCTGATGCAGTGGATGTTGCTGCTAGTGATTTATATAATGAATTAATGGAAAAGAGGGGCCCTTCGGGGATATGCTCCATCCATATGGTTCTTGACACTCCATGTATACAACCTATGGGCCTTGAGACAAAATCCCCTTAGTTACCCCTAGGTTGGGGGTAATAGGAAACACACTAAGAGGAATCATGTATATTTTCAATTTAGCTATTGGATAACACAAATCCTAAAGTGATAATAATTTCCTTTGCATGAATAGTCTCAAATTCATAGTTGGGTCCCCACCAAAACTTGATCTTTGAACTAACTACATGAATGAACAATTTCAATCTTGAGTAACCCACTAGTTAGGGCCATAGAGTCAGATTTATCAAGTTTTTTCCTGGACTTCAGTTTGTCCTTTAGATGCCAGCATAGTGTCATAGAGTTTTATAAGTCCAATGTATCACATATTTTATTGGGTCATTTATCCTTGTTCTCTTAGTGTCACTCAATTGAATGTGGGAATGCATAGCCTTAATGGAGCCAACTTGGTATCATAAGACTTTCTCCACTTCTAGTGAGCATGTATAGCCTTAGTAGAGATACATGCATTCCCCACATGATTTGAATCTCCTTTCACAAGGATTTACCTTTTTTTTTTTGGAAAATAGGTGGATGGGGGAAGGTCAATAACCCTTTAAATGCATGATGGAAAATACTTGTTATTGAGAACAATTTGAGTATGCCTAAGTGACACACACACACTCACATCCCTTTTGATTCAGATTATTTTCGGCATGAAATGAGAGAGGAGATAAAATAAAGCAATGTACAAAGATATCTCGAATATCCAATAATATAACAGGAATGTATCAGAGATGCAACCATAAACAAAGATATATAGTAATACACAATTTTCTATTAATGAGAGAAAATTTACAAAGATTGTAAAAATACAGAGTGAAGGACTCGTTAGAATGGTTGAAGCTTATCTCTGAGAAGAGATGTGTCCACTACTCACATTCACAAGAAGATGATTTTACAATGAGGCTCCAAAGGCCTTTTAATCATAAAGAAAATCCAAAACCCTAACCCTGGAAGACAAAAATCCAACAATTTTGTGGACCCTGTTTTGGGTAGTTTGGTGTATCAACTTCCTGGGGGAATAAATTTGGCATACGATATCAATTTTGGGCTCACAATAGATTTTTGGAAAGGTATTGTCAAGGAGATTCATTTAGGTCCTCAAAATGGCCTCGGAAGTTAAAACTGCTAAAAATAGTAAATTACCAAAATTGCTAGAAAACTGTTTTGAGCCAGTTGGAAAAGGTGGGTGGCCACCGATATCCACCTGGATCAATCCTCCCTCCTTCGGAAGCAATGATATCCATTGAGTTGAGTGCTCAGGGGAGAGGGAAATTTTTTTGTTGAATCTTCATCTTGATGAGTTACTTGCCTTGTTGGAGAAATTGCGCTGCTTAGCTTGTTGATGGTTGTCATGAACATGTGGATGGAAGAGTTGGAACTTTTTAACCAGTCTAGCTACGTGATATTCCTCTGTGTAGAAGGAATATTTACACTTTTCTACAATCTTGTAGACCTGCTTTTGTTGGATAGAAGGTGCTTTGGATGAGGCTATAGTGGTTGCAGTATCCTTTTGTTCACCCTTTGAATAGATTGTGAAGAAGATAAATTTTGTAGTATGAGATACTACCTTGCAACACTATTTAGGTGGAAGAGTAGTCAAAACTACCTCTGGTATTATGTAGAGATAACCCCCCAGAGAAATAATGACACTGTGAGGTTGAGACTCATAAACAACATGGCACTTCCACATATATGGTTGGCCCAAGAGAACATCACATACATCTAGTGGGGAAACATCACATAATACCTCATCCTTGAAGGGTTGGATGCCATACAATCGACACTATAGGCTGACATAGAGATCTCGTCCCTAGAGAAGCCACCCGATGTTGTATGGCTGCAGGTGTGGTGTTGTCGAAAATCCCAACTACTTGACGACCTCTACTGAGATGAGGTTCTTCTGGCTTTCTCTATCAAAAATAAAATGCAGTGGGGTCCCCTTCGCCCACATCTGTGAATGAAAAATATGCTCCCCCTCTTCAGGATCTATTGGTTCTTCTGGTTGAATTGTTACAGTCACGACAATAACAATGGGGTCTGTGTCGATGATCTTTCTTTTACCTGTATTTTTAGAATCAGATTCTGAATTAGGGTTCGGCTCCTTGTCTTTGATCTTGACCACCAATGACTATTTTGAGCGACATTCCTCAGTGTTGTGCCAGGGGATTTTGTGCAAATTGCACCATTTTACAGTGTCTTTCTTTGTCTTCCCGTGACCCTTCTTTTCCTCTGGCTTGGACTGGTTTTCAGGAGACTGCTTTTTAGGGCCGTCTTTATCATACTTTGGTTGTTGCATATTTGTAGACCCAAACTCCCATTTGTTCTGGTGCTTAAATTTCTGCTCAATTTTAACAACATATCGATAAGCAACATCGAGTGATGAGATGTCTAGAAAATCCATTTTAGTTTGGTTGTATCTATGTAGAGCCCCATGGTATTTCAGAACCAAATGTCATTGAGAGTCTTTGATACCCAGCTTGGTGCACAAGGTATGGAAGGTATTGGTGAACTTTGGAACTTCTTGGCCCCTCTCTTGCCGCGGTGTGGTCCATCTCATGTACTGGTCCTCACAGTTTCCAACAGGGTAATACTGTTCCTTTACCGCATCCACAAAAAAATCCCAAGTGGGCTTGGCCCCATATATTCCAGACTCCTCTATGGAACTTTTCTCCCAATATTTTTTCCACCAATGTTTGACATGGGGGAGAGATTTAAGGAGTGTGAAGGTGATATTTCCCTATTGGAAAAATTATGAACAGAGAAATAACCTTCTAATAGGTTTAACCATTTGCCTAGGGCATCCACATATATCTGACCTTCAAATAAGGGAATATGAAAATTAACCTATACCTTGAAAGGATAGGTGCTTCCAAAGTGATTATTTGATGAACATGCATTTGTTTCTATCGGCAGGCGTTGAAGGATGTGGGAAAAATTCTCCATCATTTCATCCCTCTGTCACGTGAGAGCTTGCTCAAGGAACAGATTGATAGAATTGTTTACTCGGTCGTTTTTCTTTTCTTCTGCCATGGAGATTTTATTGGGCGTGCGAGAGCGATTTTATTCAAGAGAGACAAGATTAAGACCCAACTTGCTATATTCGGACCTCATCGGGGACATGCACTGAAAAAAAAATCAACAACAACCTGCTCTGATACCATTGATTCAGATTATTTTTAGCACAAAATGAGAGCGGAGATATAATAAAGAAATGTACAGAGATATGTCCAATATCCAATAATATAACAAAAATGTATTAGAGATGTAACCATAAACACAAATATATGGTAATACACAATTTTTTATTAATGAACGAAAATGTACAAAGACTATAAAAATACAAAGTGAAAGACTCGCTAGAATGGTGACAGCTTATCTTTGAGAAGAGATGTGTTCTCTACTCGCATTCGAAAGAAGATGATTTTACAATGAGGCTCCAAATGACTTTTTATCATAAAGAAAATCCAAAACCCTAACCCCAGAAGATGAAAAGCCAACAATTTTTGTGGACCCTGTTTTGGGTAGTTTGGTGTATCAACTTCCCGGGGGTGTAACTTTGGCATACGATCTCCGTTTGGGGCGCATGATAGCTCATTGGAAAGGTATCGTTGGAGAGATTCATTTAGGGGGATAAATTAGATCATTCGGCCATCATTGAGAATATATATCCCAAAAAACCTTCATTTAGGCCCTCTAAATGGCCCCAAAAGTTAAACACTGCTAAAAATAGTAAATTACCAAAATTTCCAGAAAACTATTTTGATCCAATTGGAAAAGGTGGGTGGCCACTGATATCCACTTGGATCAATATTTCCTCCTTAGGAAGCAATGGTCTCCATTGCATTGAGTGATCGTGGGAGAGGGAAAAGCGTTTGTTAAATCTACATCTTGATGAGTTGCTTGCCTTGTTGGAGAAGTTGTGTTGCTAATCTTGTTGAAGGTTGTCACAAACATGTGGTTTGAAGGGTTGGACCTTTTTAACTAGTCTGACTACATGAGATGACTATGTGTAGAAGGAATCTTTACACTTTTCTACAATCTTGTTGACCTTATTTTGTTGGATAGAAGGTGCTTGGGCCAAGGCTGTAGTGGTTGCAGTATTCTTCTGTTCACCTTTTGAAAAGATTGTGAAGAAGATGAATTTTGTAGTATGAGATACTACCTTGTGGCGCTGTTCAGATAGAATATTAGTCGGAACTACCTCTTGTATTCTATAGAGATGATGCCCTAGAGAAACAATGACACTGCAGGGTCGAGACTCATAAACAACATGGTGCTTCCACATATATGGTTGGCCCAAGAGAACATCATAGACATCTAGTGGGGAAACATCACATAATACCTCATCCTTGAAGGGATGTATGCCATATGACAATCGACACGGTTGGCTGACATAAAGATCTCGTCCTTGGAGAATCCACCTGACGTTGTATGGCTACAGGTGTGGTGTTATCGACAATCCCAACTGGTTGATGACCTCTTCTAAGATGAGGTTCTTTTGGCTTCCACTATCAACAATAAAATGCAGTGGGGTCCCCTTCACCCACATTCGTGATTGAAAAATATGATCCCCCTCTTCAGGATCTGTTGGTTCTTCTGGTTGAATTGTTATGGGTGCGAGAATAACAGTGGGGTCTATGTCGATGATCTGTATTTTACCAGTGTTTTCAGAATCAGATTCTAAATTAGGTTTCGACTCCTTGTCTTTGATCTCGACCACCAATAACTATTTTGAGCGACATTCCTCAGTGTTGTGCCAGGGGATTTTGTGCAAGTCGCACCATTTTCTAGTGTCCTTCTTTGTCTTCCCGTGACCCTTCTTTTCCTGTGGCTTGGACTAGTTTTCAGGAGACTGTTTGTTAGAGACATCTTTATTATACTTTGGTTGTTGCAGATTTGCAGACCCAAACTCCCGTTTGTTCAGGTGCTTAATTTTCTTCTCAATTTTAACATCATATCGATAAGCAACACCGAGTGATGAGATGTCCAGAAAATCTATTTCAGTTTGGCTGTATCTGTGTAGAGTTGTTTTATATTGTTTAAATTTATGATTTTGTTGGAAATTGAAACCCTAGTTTAGCCTAGAAATTAGCTCTCTTATTTATTCGATCATTTCATGACCCAATGACTATTATTTATACTATTTTAGTCACTTATTTTAATGCTCCAATAATTGATTTTATTGTTGAAATTCATCTATTTTACTATTAGAATATTTTTACTACAACTGAAAATCACTTGTTTCACCACTGAAATAGCCTCTATACCATTGGAATTTTTTCTTACTACTGTAATAATATATTTACTATTTTTATCATTTACGTTATTTATTTTATTTCATATATTTATTGAAACCTCTACTATAGCTTTATACCTTTTATTTATTTCTAGTGTTTGGGAACCCTACTAAACTTATACTTGACTTGGAGAGCCTTTTTGATGGGCTTGGATCCTCAATACATTAAATCTGGAAATTGTCGTATCCCACCACCTCTCTATTATTTTTCTTGTCCTTGTCTTTTGTGGTAGTGTGAGTAGTCAACCCAAGGGGACCTAGAATTGATTGTCTTGCCTACAGATTCTTTAAGAAAACTAGGGAAGCCTCCCTTGTGTTGGATGTTATTCCTTCATAAAATATAGATGTTGTTGCCTAGGTGACAGTGGTGACATATTTGATGTTCCACTACTCTAAATACCTTGTGAATGCTTTTCATTTGGTACTATATTGTGTGGTAACATTTTGGCACCGTTGCCAAGGAGAATTGAGTGATTCTTCTTGGAAATTTGAAGTCTATGCTTCAACCTTTTGATGAGTAGAAACCAAATCTTCCATTGATAGAAGAATCCCTTTTCTCTATTCAAATTTTGAAGACTCTATGCTTGTAAGGTGGAGCAAGCATAATTGTAAAGGAATTTGAGATTCACCTTGGTGAATTCCAAATATTTTTACACTTCACATCAAGTTGTATGATAACTGAAGAAATATGGATCCATGAGATTTTCATGAAATTTATATGATTATTGATTTTTAGAGAGTTCCTTGATACCCAAATATATTTTATTCAGATTGATGGAATTTGTTGGGCTCCATTTTTTTCATATTTCTCTGTCCAATAAAGTCATGTTCTTAAACTATTTTGCTAATAATTTGTGTCCATTTATGCCATAAACCTTCATTAAATGTCATTATTCAATATTATACATCCCGCATGGTTAATTCATAAATTTTCTATGTTTTTAGTGATTAAATATGATTATATCATAGTTTTACAAATGTCGGTTTATGAAGTAGCCATAGTCCAGTTCAGTGAATTTCAGTTCATGTACCAATAGTTCAGTTCTTGTACCCAAAATCATTCATTGGCATACTTCCACCTCTCCAAATGGGATTTGGCCACATGGAGTTCGAAGATATAGATGTCAGAATGGTGTGTGTCCTTTGGTTGGTTCCCAGGTCACACGTGTGAGCCTCTAGGTCATGGTCAAAGTATGGGTCAAAATTGTACTAGAAATAGCAAAAACAACATGCAGACGCGATTTGTGGCTAGATGAAGACAAATATCAAAATTATGGAACATGGGTTTGGTAGATATCCTCAAAACACCAAAATTTTTAAATTATAAGAATATCATACATAGTTTGGGAGATATCCTTGATTTTCTAATATGAGTTTGATTCAACCCAAATTAGAAGAAAGTTTCAGATAGTCGACTTCCACCTCGATTTTTATGCATATGAAGTCGAATTTAAAAAATCCAAGACATGGGTTTTTCTGGTAGTATAATATGTTGACCAACATGTAGGGTGTTTTCCAAAATCAGGAATGGTTTAGTATATATGGTTGGTTATTTAAAATGGATTTGAACAAATTGATGTAAAACCCATATTTTTGAGATTTTTGCTATAGTTGTCAAATTTGATTTTTGAATTGGGGGATTTGATTCTATCCTTCCCCAAGTTATTTTCATGTATAAATCAGGGTGTGGAGAAGATGAATGAAGCATCAAGATTGTATGGGAAATAAATTATCATTGTATTATAAATCAAGAGCATTGGTTGTTGATTTGTAAACAAGGTTTTGATCTTAATGAAACACTGAATATTCTTGTTGATTCATTGAGCATTCAGATCTGATTTAGTCTCCCAGGTGCATTTCCCAGGTCGGGAAGGGCCCCTTTATCCAAGTAATTCCTTGTTATTTCCATTTTTTTTTATAGATTAGCTTTGTGTGATTATTTCATTTCAATTCTAGTTTGATTGTTGTTCCTTTCATTTTATTTCAAATCTATTCTTTACATTAGGTTCAATAATCTAAAACTCAGAGTTGGTTATACCTTTGTATGTGTACATCAAAGTTTCATTTCTTTATTTATATGTTTTACTGTTAGTTCACTTTTTCTTATAATTTCAATGCTCTTTTCTAATGTATTGTATCCTTGCTTTGATATGTTTGAAATACAACCAACACCAATCTCATAACCTATATGCATAAGTTGAAAAGAAACATTTATATATTTAGTCATATTCATTATACAACACCATTCTTCCTTTCGTATATACCCTTATTCCTCTTTCATTCATTTATATACATATTCAAATTACATATACATGTATTGACAGTAGAAGGTATTGCAGTCCCATTCCATCATCGATTCTTTGTGTAGGTTCTTTCTTGAAAAATAGATATCTAAAACACAAAGGACTAAAACCAATTCCATATCATTTATGCTATTGTTTCTTGCTCATAGATTGATCATTTTTATAAGTTTGATCACAAGTACAATCCGTTGAAACATAGGGAAAAGAAGTACCTCTCCTTTCATTTATTCTTCTTATTATCCACTGTAACGTCCTCTGGCCACCCATAGGCCGGGGAATGCCACTCCTGAGAAATCTCTCATGCTTTGATACCAATTTGTAATGTCCCCTAGCCACCCACAGGCCGGGGAATGCCACTCCAAAGAAATCTCTCATGTTCTAATACCAGTTGGTAACATCCTCAACCTTCAATAGGCCGGGCCATGCTACTCGGGGGAACACTTTCATTCTCTTACTATGGAACATATGGTAACATAGCCAGTATTCAACTGAGCTATGCCACATAATTTTTCTCTTCAAACTGCATGCAACTTAAACATATACATACAACACTATTGCAGAAGCTTTACATATAAACGTAAACAAACAATTACATTCTGTAATATACGAATTCATACTGAAATAACAGTAAACACAGATATGCAACATATACAGGGAAATACCCATAAGCATATAGATAGTTATAATCACATATATGATAAACCACAACATAAGCACGTAAATAATAATGCAACATATAATTTTATCATACGATTGGTACTTATCTTGGAAAGATTGTCACCAACTGTGTACAAAACGTCCACAAACCTCCTAGCCTTAGACTACACTGTTCATCACTCTTAACAGTGAGTCACTCCCGAGCTGGAATTGAAATCCACTCGGGTAAAGAGGTTCCTAACCAGGCTAAGGTTCATAGACAACAGGAAAGACTCTATCTCAGTTGCTCACTCAACTAACAACTTACAACCTCTCATTCCCCACATGCCTGTCCCACCTAAGGAAGTGTGCCCCTTCTCTTCTCAACAGTCCCTCAGCTGCCCCACGTCCCTTCCAGGGCTTCAGCAACATGCCAGAGATGAAGTCTTAGAGCACTGTAGCTGCAATTTAGCATCTTTGGGAATCGATCCCCAACAATTCTCTCACTCGAAGAATTGCTCACGGGCCTGAAAACCCGCCTCTTCAATTTCCCACGAGCCTGACAACCCGCTTCTTCAATCCCTCTCCCAAGTTAACTCGGTACACCAACCAGAATGGTTAAGGAAATAGGCTCAAATACAGTGAAATGGATGTCTCAAGGATGATGGACTACATGAATGAAAATGGTCATGGAATCATTGTCTGGATAACTGAGTGATGGAAGGAATCATCGTGCAACTGATCGTGAAGTATGATAGTAATAATGATGGTGAAGCTGCTGGTAAGAATTCTCATGAAAAGTGACCAAATGAGCTAATTCCCCATGATATGAATGCATGTCCCCCACTTGACACTTGTCATGTTGGAATCTACTTTGGTCCACTTGTCCCCAACTTTAGAACTTAAGATAAAATAATTATCCATACTTTATGCTTTAGGAAATATTAATATAATATTCATTTTTGGCTTAAGCTCTCCAGCTTAGCCCTTTCCCTTAACTTTTGGCCCTCCCTTTCCCGAACTGGTGAATTTCAGTCCCCCATCTCTTTTATCATGGTCGGTCTGTGCACAACGATGTATTTTATATTAATCATGAGACATATACAAAATATGTGCATTGGAATTTAACATCTAGGCGCTCTGGCCTAATTCCAAAACATAAGCATCTCAACTTATAATAACTAGCTCGCCAGCCTATAACACATAGAATATACACAAGGCTTGTTGACCTCCATACTGCACACACTTTAGTTACTACACGCGGTATCCAGAAATGTGCACGCTACATCATTTTATTGCACAGTACATGCGCACACTATGCCATGAAAGGTGCATTACAAAATGATGTTAAAACAACTCACCATATTAAGTACACTTACATTACATTTACAATTGGGTTCGGCCAAGGGATATTACAATCCCCTCCCCTTATTTATGAACTGTCCTCAGTGCATCATATACCCATATACAACAAAATTTTCGAAAATACTCAAAAAGATGTGGGTATTCTCTCTTCATTGCATCCTCATGCTCCCAAGTAGCATCCTTAGGACCGTACCAGGTCCATTGGACATTTACAAGCCCTATGGCTCGGTTCTAAGGCTTCATGACTTTCCGGTCCAAAATGCACACTGGATGCACTTGAAAAGCTCCTTCTTGCTCCACCTGAATCACATTCCAATCAATAACATGATTAGCATCAGGTATATATTTATTTAGAAATGATACATGGAAGACATTATGAACAGACATAGATGTAGGCAATGCAATCATATAATAAATTGGACCAATCCTCTCTAGGATTTCAAATGGCCCACAAAATCTTGCTGCCAACTTGGCACAACTTCCCAGCTTCAAGGAACTCCTATTATCTTTCAACTTCAGGAAAACATGATCACCCACTTTGAATTCTTCTGTGGGTTCTGTTCTTATCGGCATAAATTTTCTGTCTGTCTTGGGCAACTTTTAAATTCTGCTTAATTTTTATCATTTGGTCCTCCATATCCTTGAGAAAATCTGCCCCAACTATTGTCCTATTAGCTGGGTTATCCCAGCTCACTGGAGTATTTCACTTTCTTCCGTAAAGTGCTTCATTGGGCTCATCTTCAACGATGCCTGATACCCATTGTTGTAACAAAATTCTACCAAGTGTAGGTAGTCTTCCCATTTCGATGGTTTGTCCATCAAATACATTCTCAGTATGTCTTATATCACTCTGTTTACCCTCTATGTCTATCCATCAAACTCAGAATGATAAGATGTACTAAGGTTCAGATTCGTTCCAAATCCTTTCCATAAATTCGAGGTGAATTTTGGGTCTCTGTCGGACACAATTGTTTTAGGAATTTCATACAATCGTGCCACTTCCTTCATGAAAATATCAAAAACATATTCTACCTTGTGAGTAGTTTTTAGTTCAATAAAATGGGCAACTTTCGTAAGATTTTCCACCACCACCATGATCGAATCATGCAGCTTGCCTGTTCTAGGCAATCCCATAATAAAATCCATTGTCACCACTTCCCACTTCCCACTTCCATTCGGGAATGGGTAAAGGTTGCATAAGCCCTACTGGGTGCCTGATCCAGATGGATATCAGTGGCCACCCACCTTTTCCAACTGGCTCAAAACAGTTTTCTGACAATTTTGGCAATTTACTAGTTTTAGCAGTTTTAACTTCTGAGGGCATTTTGAGGGACTAAATGAATGTTTTTCGGGATATATCTCCTCAATGATATCCAAATTCATGATTGATCCCCCAAAATTAATCTCCTCGACGATACCTTTCCAACGGTCTATCATAGGCCTAAAACGAAGATTGTATGCAAAAGTTACGACCCTGAGAAGTTGATGTACTAACTTACCCAAATGGGGCCCACATGACTTTTGGTGCTTCATCTCCTAGGGTTAGGTTTTTGGATGTATAGGGTTTTTGGAATTATTTCTTATTGTAAAAATTCCTTTAGAGCCTCATTGTAACCTTCTTCTTGCTAATGCATGCTGCCTTCACATCTCTTCTCAGAGATAAGCCGCCACCATTCCAACAAGCTTGTTTCCGCTGCATTTTATAGTTTCATCTTATTTCGTTATTGAATAGAAAAAAAGTTTTACTGTATCTCTGTTATTTTGTGTTAAGAATTTGTTAATAATATGCATTCATTTCATTCTTCTCATAAAATCCAAATCAATGGTATCAGAGCGGTCTGCTCCTTGTCGTCTCAATGCATGTCCCCAATGAGGTCAGAGTACAAAGAGTTGGGTCTTGAGCTTATTTCTCTTGAGGACAGAATCTATTGCATGCCCAAGCAACCTCCCATGGCAGGATAAAATAAATATGATGGGACAAGAGATCCTTTCAAACTGTTTATTAAGGAATCCCTCATGCAACAGAGGAACAAGATGATGGATAGTTTCGCGCAAATCCTTCGACAATTACCAACAACTGACGTATCTTATTCAAATGGAAGCGTCGTCCCCTTCAAGGTACAAATAAAATTCGATATTCCTATATTTGAAGGTCAGATAGACGCAGATGCTGTAGACAAGTGGTTGAATCTACTAGAAGGGTATTTTTCTGTCCATAACTTTTCGAATAGAGAAAAGATTACATTTTCACTCTTCAAAGTCATTCCCCATGTCAAAGATTGGTGGGAAACTTTCTGTGAGCAAAAGGAAGCAGAGGAAACCTCATTATTTTCAGTCACGACCACCTAGGAATCCTTCAGGGATGTTATTAAGGAACAATACTACCCTGTCAGAAGTTATGATGACTTGTATACCAAATGGACCACACTGCGGCAAGAAAGAGACCAAGCAGTGCCAGATTTCACAAATATCTTCCATACCTTGCGCACCATGTTGGGTATCAAATATTTGGAGTAACATATAGTTCTCAAGTATTGCGGTGCTCTGCATAGATACATACAGACCAAAATGGAATTTCTGGACCTCTCATCCTTGGGCGCAGCCTACCGATATGCCATCAAAATCGAGCAGAAGCTCAAACAAAAGACACAAAAATTTGGGCCTGGGAACCCCTCACAACAAAAGCCAGGAAAAGGCAGCCCCAACTCACTGAACAAAGGACAAAGAAAATATGGATAGTATTAGGACAACTAGTCCAAGCCGCAAGCAAAGAAGGACACCGGAAAGACAAAGAAAGATACCGGGAAGGGGTGCGACTTCCATAAGAGCCCTTGGCATAACACTGCTGACTGCCGCTCAAAGCAGTCGTTGGTGGTCGAAGTGAAAGCCTATGAATCAGATGCGGATTCTGAATTTGAGCTATAACTAGAAAGGGGAAGATGGATCATTGACATGGAACTCAGTGCCACCATTGCTACCACCAAGGTCCATCCTGGTGAACTATATGAGCCAGAAGAAGGAGAGCGCCTCTTCCATTCACATATGTGGGTAAAAGGCACCCCGCTTCACTTCATCGTTGATAGAGGTAGCCAGGAAAACCTCATCTTAGCAGAGGTCGTCAAGAGACTGGCCCTGCCAACAACGCTGCACCCACAACCCTACACCATTGGATGGCTCCTCTAAGGAAGCGATCTCCATGTCAGCCAACAGTGTCGAATGTTGTACGAAATTAAGCTCTTCAAAGACGAGGTATTGTGTGATGTTGTTACTCTCGAAGTTTGTGATGTTCTTTTGGGCCAACCTTATTTATGGAAATGTCATGTTGTATATGAGTCTAGGCCTCGTAGTGTTATTATTACTTTGAACAAGAAATTGTATAGGATACCTGAGGCAGTCCCACCTAGTGCTATTTCCTTGATCTCTGTTAAGCAATGCAGAAAGGTCATCTCTCAGACGGGGAAGTTTGTCTTCTTCGTGATTTTCTCTCAGAATAAGAGAAAGATCACAACCACATCAAGGGTCTCTGCGGTTGACCTCTCCACACAACAGAAGCAAGTAGATAAGGTTGTGGAAGAATACTCAGATATCTTCTCCTCACCTACAGGGGTACCTCTGCATTGCCAGGTCAAGCACCCCACTGATATGACCCCTGATGCACCGCTGCCCAATGGGCCAGTCTATCGTCACTTTTTGTTAGAGAATGAGGAGGTCACACGATAGATCCAAGAATTACTCCACAAGGGGCACATCCGCCCCAGCTCATCACCTTGCAGGAGACCAATCATGCTGGTATAGAAGAAAGATGGAACCTGGCTGTAGCGCACCTTTTCTGGCTACCAAGGCTTAAACGCTCTTAAAATAAGTCTATAACACCACTTTGTACATAACTCATATAGGTATTATATAATCCACATGCATTTAAACCAATAAACACATTTAAGCCCAGAGTAAAACATATTATTTACTGCTATAATTAACAATCAATAGCGTTTCATATTAATTCATATACACAACGGAAATCATGATAACATAAGCAACACAGTCATGCAAAACATTATTAAGCATAAACATGTACTTATCTTTTAACAATGGTAGAATCCACGAACCAAGTGCAATCCTTCCACGAACCTCCTAGCCTTAGACTGCACTGCTCATCAGCTCAGCAGTGGGTCACCCCCGAGCTAGGACTAAGCTCCACCCCAAGGCAACAAATTCTAGGCTAGGCTAAGGTTACAGGGAAAACAACACAGAAAATTTGGAAGGATTCTTCCTAGGATTCCATCTTACGCCCAATACTACTAGACTCTCATTCCCCACATGCCTGTTCCGCCTGGGAGTATACACCTTCACAAGCATAGTCCATCGATGCTAACCTCCCTCTCTGGTTCTCGGTAACAGGCTGGATCAGGAAGTCTCAGAGCCCGAAGCTGGTGTTGGACACTCTCTGGAAGAAACCTCTTCCAACAACAACCACCTCCCTCACCTAGAGAGAGATCACACACAGGCTCAATCACAACTCATGCTGGCCATCAAGCCACGCGCAGTCCAACTCTGCGTGGTCACCATAGCCAACCGGAAATACAAACACAACCTCTCAAATAGGCTCAACAATGTCTCGAGGCCTCACAGTGATGGTTCACGAGAATGCATGATGAGTAATTCCCGTAGGGGTCGACACAGACTCCACGACTCAAAACGGAGGTGAAACCGGCTCTTCAGAAACAAACACAGGCTTCTCGGCTCATAGAATAGAGGTGTACATGGATTTACAGAGCCAAACATAGGCTTTCCAACTGGTTCAACAATGGCGGAATGGTTCAGGGTCACTACTTCGGAACAGATCCTCCACGCATGGGTTTAATCAGTCGGACAGAGGATGCACACGGATTATCAAAGACAACACAGGATTTTTGACTCTCAGGAACACACGAGGATTTCTCTACAGGAGTTAGGTTGGTCATACTATCCAGGGCTCCGTACGCATTCAGGAAATCAGGTAGAATGGAGGAGGAATCCTTCTCACAGCTCATCCTGGCCATTTTATTCGCATGCGTCAGGGTTGACACTTGTCACCCATGGAACTGCATGCGTTCCACCCACACGCATCACCCTTGTACGTCCTCCCCTTGCCAGAAACTTAGGATAAAACATAAAATGCACATGTCTTTTTTGGGATAATATTAAAATATTATTCCCAGGCTTAAGCCCCCTAGGCTTAGCCCCCAGGCTCAACACTTAGCCCCTTTCCCACCTTCTAGCCCCTAATTCCTTGCCTTCTCTATGGATGCTTAGTCCCCCTTCACTCATTCATCGTGGTCGGTCTTCCCAATTGCGGTGTTAATATTTTATTTATGTGCTGCATAGATTCAGGTACAAAATCAGGCCCTTGGCCTCCAACCCTTAGGTTCCCTAGCCTAACAAACACATAAGCCACCAGCTTATAAAAACTTGGCTCACCAGCCTATAAAACATAATTACAATTTCTTTTAGAACATGGTTTGCAACGGGGCTCGGCCTTGGGGACACTACAATCCCCCTCCCTTATTTTTTCACTGTCCTTAGTGCAACTTTACACAACATCTGCAAGCTTTTCAAAAATTTTCAAAAAGATGCGGGTACTCTGCCCGCATAACATCTGCATGCTCCCATGTCATATCCTTAGGACCATACCAGGTCCACTGGAGCTTTACAAGCTGTATATCTTGATTCCATAGCTATTTGCTTTTCCTGTCCAATATGTGCACAGGATGCACTTGCAGGACATCTTCTAGTTCCACCTGAATCACATTCCAATCGATAACATGACTAGCATCAGGTACATATTTCTTAAGCATTGGAACATGAAACACATTATGTACAGTCATAGATGCAGGTAGTGCAAGCATGTATGCAACTGGCCCAATCCTTTCCAAGATCTCAAATGGCCCACAAAATCTTGCTGCCAACTTGGTGCAACTTCCTAGCTTCAGGGAACTCCTGTTAGTTTTCACTTTCAGGAAAACATGGTCACCCACTTTGAATTCTCTATGGGTTCTATTACTGTCAACTTAACTTTTTTGCCTATCCTGGGTAGCTTTCATATTCTGTTTAATTTTTATCATTTGATCTTCCATCTCTTTGAGCAGTTTAGGCCCAATGAGTGCTCTATCAACTGGATTATCCCAGCTCACTGGAGTGTTGCACTTTCTTCCATAAAGTGCTTCAAACGGGCTCATCTTCAATGATGCATGATACCCATTATTATAGGCGAATTCTACCAAATGCAGGTAGTCTTCCCACCTTGATGGTTTATCCATCACATACATTCTTAGTATGTCTTCTATTACCTTGTTCACCCTCTCTGTTCGACCATCAGACTCAGAATGATAAATTGTACCAAAGTTCAGATTCATTCCAAATCCTTTCCAGAAATTTGAAGTGAATTTTGGGTCCCTATCAGACACAATTGTCTTAGGAATTCCATGCAAGTGTGCAACTTCTTTTAAAAAGATATCAGCAACATCAGCTACCCTGTGGGTGGTTTTCAGTGGAATAAAATGGGTGGATTTAGTAAGCTTGTCCCCCATCACCATGATTGAATCATGATGCTTGCTTGTTCTAGGCAATCCTATGATAAAATCCATTTTTACCACGTCCCATTTCCATTCTGGAATGGGTAAAGGTTGCAGCAACCCTGCTGGGTGCCTATGCTCAACCTTAACCTTCTGGCACTCCATACATATGGCGATGTATTTAGTGATTTCCTTCTTCAAACCCAGCCAAAAATAATGGCTTTTGACTGCTTCCACAGTCTTATGATATCCAGGATGTCTAGCATAAGCCACATTATGCATCTCCTTTAGAATTGCCAGCTTCAATTCTCGGACATTGGGTACATACACTCTGTTTTTATACATAAGTAAACCATCAGTTCCCAAGGTGTAACTTTCCTTGGTATGTGGTCTCTCACACTATTGTAGCTTTGCTACAAGACATCTGTACTACAAATTAATATTTTTCGCTTCCAAAATTTTGTCTTTCATCTTAGTCCTATACATGCTAATGGCTGTAGCATGTAATTCATGCACTTTTCTGCTGAGTGCATCAATCACCTTATTTTCTTTCGCTTTGATATGCTTGATATCAAAGTCATATTCACACAGGAACTCCAGCCATCTGATTTTCCTGGCATTTAAATTCGATTGATCAAATAAATATTTCAGACCATTGTGGTCTGTTCTTAATTCGAATCTCCTTCCCATGAGGTATTGTCTCCATTTCCTCAAGGCGTGGACGATTGCTGCCAGCTCTAAATCGTGAGTGGCATAATTCCTCTCATGCTCTTTTAGCTTTCGGGACTCATAACAAATTACAAATCCCTCTTGGCTGAGAACTACTCCCAGCCTCTCCTTACATGCATTGGTGCACACTATGTAATCCTTATTTGGATCGGCAATCTTCAGGATTGGAGCACTAGTTAGCAGTTGCTTCAATCGCTGGAAACTGCTCTCACATTCTTCAGTCCACTGAAACTTCTCCTTCCTTTGCAAGGAAGTGATAGAATGAGCTATCTTTGAGAATCTGGCTATAAACCTTCTATAGTACTCATAAAAGATCTAACTTTTGCCACATTCCTTGGCACTAGCCATTCTCGGATGGCCTCAACCTTTTCAGGATCCACAACGATCCCTTCTTCAGATATAATGTGTCCCAAGTAATGAATCTGCCTTTGATAAAATGAGCACTTGCTTAGTTTTGTGTACAGTTGGTGTTCTCTCATTACTTGCAACACCATTCTCAGGTGTTTCTCATGTTCTTCGTCTATATTGGAATACACCAAGATATCGTCCAGGAAGACTATGACAAACTTGTCCAAATAATCTATGAACACCCCATTCATTAAGCACATGAAAACAACAGGCGCGTTTGACAATCCAAACGACACCACTGTGAACTCATAATGACCGTACCTTATTCTAAAGGCGGTCTTGTTGATGTCCTCATCATTTATTCTCACTTGGTGATATCCACATTTGAGGTCTATTTTCGAGAATATTTTTGCATCCTTCAACTGATCAAAAAGATCTTCGATCCTTGGTAGAGGATACTTGTTCTTGACAGTGACCTTATTCAACTGCCAAAAATCAATGCACAACCTCAACGTCCCATCTTTCTTCTTCATGAATAGGACCTAGGCTCCCCAAGGTGACATGCTGGGGAGAATGTATCCCTTCTTTAGTAGCTCCTCGAGCTGCAATTGCAACTCTTTCAGCTCTGGCGTACTCATTCTATAAGGAGTCTTCGAAACTGGAGTTGCTCCAGGCATCAAATTTATAGAAAAATGGATGTCCCTCTTCGGAGGTAGTCCAGGTACCTCCTGAAATATGTCCTTGAACTCTTTGAGTACCTTGTGATCTTCTAGATTCGAGACTATATCTCAGGATGCTTCTTCCACCCGAGCTGTAAATACTTGACAGTCTTTCTGGTAACATTTCTTCAGCTGCATGGCTGAGATTTCCCTAACAACCATGGTTCTGGGAATTCCTTGGACTGTTACTTGATTTCCCTCTTCATCCAAACATGTAAATGTCTTGTTACGAGAGTCCAGAAGGGCATGGTGTTGGTCCAACCAATCCATCCCAATTAAGCAATTGTATGAGCCTAAAGGCAGAATGTTCAATTCAGCCTTAGTGCTCATTCTTTTCATGTCTACTGAACATGACTTAACCAATTCAATGACCTTCCTCTTGGTCCCTGTGGCTAACTGCACTAACCAAGACTTCTCATGTTTGCTTCTCATTAGATGAAAACTATCCACCACTCTAGGATCTACATAACTATGGATAGCCCCTGAATTAATTAAAATAACAAGTGGTCAGTTGTTAATCACACCTTCCACTTCAATCATGTGCGATTGAAATTATACTTGCTTGTTGTCCAGGGCTGCGTAGATCCTTGGCATTCTGCTTCCCATATCCTCCACTATTTCATCTTGTTGAACAATATGAACAATTCTCGCTTTACCATTTTTATGGGGATAATATCTATACTTGTGGTTTCCTTGGCAGCCCCAACACTGAATGGGCATCTGTCTATGTCTTTGTGCTCCCTCTTCATCCATTCTCGACTCTCTAAACAACAGCTGTCCCTGAAGACTATTTCTGAAAAAGGGAGGCATGTTTCCCTTCTGCCTCTATTTTTTCTTAAACCTCTTCTGGCCATCCCAAGCCTTCCGAAAGGTAGTCTTTTCTCTTTGCTGTTCGTATAAGCATTTCTCCCTTCTTATGGTTTATTCCATGGTATTAGGATCGTCATACTAAATCTTGTTACCAATGGAAGGTGGCAGTCCACTCAGATACCTCTGAATTTTGACAGCCTCATCTTTGATGAACAAAACATACTTCAATAGTTCCAGAAAACTTTGTTCATACTCATCAATAGTCATGTTGCCTAGCTTGAGTTCGAAGAACTCCTTCATCTTTCTGTCATAGTACCTTTTAGTCAGGTACTTCTTCTCGAAATACCTCTTAAATTCCTTCCAAGTGACCTCTTTCTCTCTGATTTGTTGCACCTACACAAATTGATCCCACCACATGGATGCTTTTCCTTTCGGTTGATACATTGCAATTCTTCCTTCTGCATGGGCGGAATAATTATGCAGTTGAAAATATTTCCTCATGCCAAGAAACCATGTCTCAGCATCTTCCTCCTTCTTATGTTCTCCATCAAATGTTGGAGGCTGAATCTTGTTCATCTCCCCTTTCAATTCATCCTTTCCAAATTTTTGGTGTTTTCTGGTAGGAGACGAGCTTGAACTACTGTGTGTTTCCTTGCCAAAATGCTTCGGGGAGAGACGATAATGTCTGTTACCACTCCTCGATCTTATTCTCCTCTCAGGGGTTCTAACAATTCTTGATATGCTTGTGTCACTCTCTTTTTCCAATTTCTTTTCTATTCTTTCCAGGCTCTTCAACATTTTTAAGTTGAATTCACCTGTCGATCCTTGGTTTTCATGAGCTTTCGGCTATCAGCTAGGCGAACCTAGGCATCTTTCTACAATATTTCGATGAGTTTCATCATATGTCCTTCCTTATCCTTCTCTTTCCTGTTCCCATTGGAGTTCGATCCTTCCACCTCCACGTTGACATCCCTTCCTTCTCATTCGTCCTCTGTTTCGGGGGCAATCTGCACCTTTTCCCACTCCATACTCGACATTGGTTAACTGGAGTTCTGTCTCTTTGCTGAACTCTACACATGCACTCTGCAATTCAATTCGAAGTTTGTCAGGCCATTAAAACTTCACAAACAATCCACAATATTTATAAGCCAATAAGAATAAGAACAAAAGACGTTTTGATTCAAATAACTTTTCTGAGCTCTCGTTCGACTCTGCAATTTCAGGACTTCATTTTTCGGGGTTTCGGGTCTTCGGTACCCAGGAGTTCATTATGTAGTGTCTCCCAACCTTTTGTCATTCCAATTTTTGAATTCTGAAAATTCGGTTTCCTTACTCTTCGGGCCCACAACACAGCTGTCATCCTTAAAATCCACTACAATTCTTCCGTCTTCGGAGATTTTGGGACTTCAGGACTTCTGGTTTTGGGGTTTCGGTCCACGAGGCTTTCAGACTTGCTTTCCTTTCCAGCCCCCGACTTCTGAAATTTTGATTTACTTTACCCTCTGGGCCCACATAGCATAGTTGTCACCCACCACCGCAGTGGCACGTGGCACGTTCAGGAGGGTCCACGTCACTTTTAACGACGTTATCGGGTCCCACCACTCTCACCTATCTTCTCGACTCACTGGCACGTGGTATGCATTCATGTGCCCACGTCCATTCCAAGAATGGAATCCACTGGTCATATCCCCTCCTCAGATCAACAACACAAATATTTTTGGCATTTCGGGGTTTCGGGCATTGGGAGTTTGTGCACCCCACATCTCGAACCTCCATCTGCCGAAATCACTATTTACTAAACTACTTGATCCAACGGTCAAGTTCTTCTCCCCATAATATACGGTGTAGGTATTTTTGACATTTCAGGGTTTCAGGCATCGGAAGTTCATGCACTCCACATATTGAACCTCCATCTGCTGAAATCCCAAACTATACGGTTTACTCCTCCGCCGAATCGGACGGTCCACTACCTTCCTATGATCTACAGTGTAGATCTTCTTGGATTTTTTTTTTTTTTTTTTTTTGGGTTTTCGTGACTTCCCGTATCGCGATTCCCACACTCCTGTGCAAATCAAAATGGATTTGAACCCTACGCACACTCTCCAGATATGATGGTCACGAGGGTTCACCTTCCCTCCCAAGCAGATCCTAAGGTTCTAACACTATTGGTGTGGAGACTTATCTCCCCGTGGCCATAGACCACACTGACTGCGTTTTCACATGCCGCTAAACCTCCTGAGATTGAAACTTGTCAAGTAAGTCCTTGACACTTTGGAGCGAACCAAGGTCCGAAATTGGCCTTCCAGACCCAATTTCTCTCGCACTCTTGGTCCAAAGACCGCTCCACTGGCCCATCTAGGCTCAGTGTCAAAACCTTGGCTCTGATACCAAACTATAGCACACCTTTTTTGGCTACCAAGGCTTAAACACTCTTAAAAGAAGTCTATAACACCACTTTGTACATAACTCATACAAGTATTATATAATCCACATACATTTAAACAAATAAACACATTTAAGCTCAAAGTAAAACATATTATTTACTGCTATAATTAACAATCAATAGCATTTCATATTAATTCATATACACAGCAGAAATCATGATAAAATAAGCAACACAATCATGCAAAACATGATTAAGCATAAACAGGTACTTATCTTTTAACAGTGGTAGAATCCACCAACCAAGTGGAGGCCTTCCATGGACCTCCCAACCCTAGACCGCACTGCTCATCAGCTCAGCAGTGGGTCACCCCCGAGCTAGGACTAATCTCCACCCCAAGGCAAGGAATCCTAGGCTAGGCTAAGGGTACAGGGAAAGCAACACAGAAAATCTGGAAGGATTCTTCCCAGGATGCCATCTTACGCCCACTACTACCAGACTCTCATTCCCCACATGCTTGTTCCTCCTGGATGTATACACCTTCACAAGCACAGTCCATTGGTGCTAACCTCCCTCTCTGGGTCTCAGTAACAGGCTGGATCAGGAAGTCTCAGAGCCCGAAGCTCGTGCTAGACACTCTCTAAAAGAAACCTCTTCCAACAACAACCACCTCCCTCACCTAGAGAGAGATCACACACAGGCTAAATCACAACTCACGCTGGCCATCAAGCCATGTGTAGTCCAGCTCTACGTGGTCACCATAGCCAACTGGAAATACAAACACAACCTCTCAAACAAGCTCAACAATGGATCGAGGCCTCACAGTGATGGTTCACGGGAATGCATGATGAGTAATTCCCGCAGGGGTCAACACAGACTCCACGGCTCAAAACTAAGGTGAAACTGGCTCCTCAAAAACAAACACAGGCTTCTCAGCTCACATAATAGAGGTGTACATGGATTTACAGAGCCAAAAACAGGCTTTCCAACTGGTTCAACAATGGAAGAATGGTTCAGGGTCACTACTTCGGAACATAGCCTCCACGCATGGGTTCGATCAGTCGGATAGAGGATGCACATGGATTATCAAAGACAACATGAGATTTTCAACTCTCAGGAATGCACAAGGATTTCTTTGTAGGAGCTGGGTTGGTCGTACTATCCAGGGCTCCATACTCGTTCAGGCAATCGGGTAGAATGGAGGAGGAATCCTTCTCACGGTTCATCCTGGCCATTTTATTTGCATGCACCAGGGTTGACACTTGTCACCCATGGAACTGCATGCGTTCCACCTGCACGCATCACTCTTGTACGTCCTCCCCTTGCCAGAAACTTAGGATAAAACATAAAATGCGCATGTCTTTTTTGGAATAATATTAAAATATTGTTCCTAGGCTTAGCCCCCAGGCTCAACACTTAGCCCCTTTCCCACCTTCTAGCCCCTAATTCCTTGCCTTCTCTATGGATGCTTAGTCCCCCTTCACTCATTCATCATGGTTGGTCTACCCATGGTGGTGTTAATATTTTATTAATGTGCTCCATACATTCAGGTACAAAATCAGGCCCTTAGCCTCCAACCCTTAGGTTCCCTGGCCTAACAAACACATAAGCCACCAACTTATAAAAACTTGGCTCACCAACCTATAAAACATAATTACAATTTCTTTCAGAACATGGTTCGCAATGGGGCTCGGCCTTGGGGACACTACACTGGCAACTTTGTATTGATTACCGGGCTGTGAATAAAATCACAGTCAGAAACCATTACCTGATTCCCTAAATCGATGACCTTCTTGATCAACTCATGAGGGCCAAATACTTCAGTAAGATTGATCTGAAGTCTGGATACCACCAGGTCCTGATAGAATAGACAGATGTATGGAAGACTGCCTTCAAGTCAAAGGAAGGCCTTTTTGAATGGTTTGTCATGCCCTTTGGTTTGACAAATGCTCCAGCCACTTTCATGAGGATGATGGATGATATCCAATGACCATTCACCAATACTTTTGTAGTGGTGTATCTGGATGACATTGTAATTTACAACAAGACTTGGGCCGAACACTTGCAGCATATTCAATAGGTTTTGCACACCCTGCGGCAACACAAGCTATATGCCAACTTGGAAAAAATCTCCTTTGGCATGGACAAGGTCCATTACCTAGGCTACATCATTTATCAACATGGTGTATATGTGGATCCAGCGAAGATCCAAGTAATTCGTGATTGGCCAGCCCCAACAACACTCACTGAGCTTCAGAGCTTCTTTTGCCTTGCCAATTTCTACCACAGGTTCGTGTTGGGTTTCTCCCATATTTCATGGGCCCTCAGCCAAATAAATAGGGGTGGTGGTAAGGTGAAATTTGCATGGGGCCGGTCCCAACAACAACCATTCGATGATTTGAAGTAGCGCTTGTGCTCAGCCCCAATACTTTCACTTACAGACCTAAAAAATACCTTTGAGATCGAGACAGATGCTTCAGACTATGTTGTGGGCGCCCTTCTCACTCAGTACGACCACCCCGTGGCCTACCATAGTGATACAGTGTCAGATACTTTCCGTAAGTACCCTACTTATGACAAACAAATGTACTCCATTGTGTAAGAATACCGCTAGTGGAGACATTACTTTCTTGGGAAGGAGACAGTCATCCACATTGATCATAATCCACTATAGTTCATGCAGACATAGGGAAAATTGCAGAATGACTGCCATCAAGAGTGTTCCACATACTTGCAGCAATTCCACCTCAACATCAAGTATAAAATAGGAAGCACCAATCACGTCGCTGATTTCCTC
Source organism: Picea glauca (assembly GCA_000966675.3). NCBI lineage: Eukaryota > Viridiplantae > Streptophyta > Pinopsida > Pinales > Pinaceae > Picea > Picea glauca. The sequence continues at coordinate 86,834 of JZKD02S2156376.1, forward strand.
AGTAGACCGCCAGTCACGACACTCACCACGGTGCTAGACTCTTGCGGCCATGAGACATCTGGATGGTGCCAACTCTATGAGATAGACCCTGACTTCGCCACCACCTACCAAATGTTGGGTGCATATGCAGTTGTCGATAATTTCCATCTTCAGGATGGGTTTGTGTGTCGTCTAGGCCATATCTGTGTTCCATCAAGTGAGCGAGCAAATTTGATATGGGAAGCCCACTATAGTCGGGTTGAAGGACACTTTGACATCAAAAAGACAGTGGCGATGGTAACGAAATATTTCTACTGGCCGAAACTTCGACAAGAGGTCAACAAGTATATCAGGTCTTGCACTGCCTACGCTATTGCCAAACAACCCACTAAGAAACCGGGCTTGTACACCGCTCTTCCTACTCCTGACAGGCCATGGGAATCCATTTCAATGGACTACATGTCGGGCCTCCCATCCACCAAGCGGGGAAATGACTGTGTTTTTCTGGTTGTTGATCACTTTCCTAAGATGGCGGTTCTCGTTGCCTGCAAGAAGAGCATCACAACAGAGGCACTACCAAGCTCTTCTTTAAACGAGTCTAGGTACATTTTGGAATCCCACAAACCATTGTCTTAGATCGCGATATTCTATTTCTCAGCACATTTTGGTCAAGCCTCTGGTCACTGCTGAACATCAAGCTCACCAAATCCACGGCCTTCCACCCCTAGATAGATGGCCAAACCAAGGTTGTAAATCGAATGATTGTGCATATGCTTCGTATGTGAAATTCAAAGAACCCTTGAACATGGGATGAGAGCCTTCCCTATATCCAACATAGCTATAACTGAGCCCTACATAGCTCAACTGGCCATAGCCCCTTTCAAGTGGGGTTGGGATTCCAACCATTGGGTCCCATAGATGTTTCACTTCCCCTTGCGGTCACCTCGACCAACTCATCTCCTGCTCCAACTGAAGATGACAAAGCCACCCAATTCATTGAGCGGATCTAGGACATCTGCCAACAGGTTTAGGATATCCCACAGAAGTCCAATGACAAGTACAAACAACGCCATGATCAACATCGGCTACCGCATAAGTTTCAGGTGGGTGACAAAGTTTGGTTTCACTTGCAGAAAGAACGCCTAACAGGACCCCATCGGAAGCTTCACCCACTCCATTATGGGTCGTACACTATCACCAAGGCCATGGGGGATAATTATTTTGAGCTCAACATTCCTCCTTTCCTTGG
>JZKD02S2156376.1:93623-124266 GCA_000966675.3 Picea glauca
GCAGAGAGTTATGAAGAAACCTCCATGTACAGTTATTGAATTAATAGGAAGAGCTTTGATTCAATTCCATGGACGTGTTTGATCTCTGTGTGTTGTTGATATTGTGCCTTTGCATATTTGCTTCTTTCTATGCTTATCTGTTATATGCTGCATATGTAATTGCGTATCAGGTTCGAAACCTGAGGGAATGAAGGAATGAGTTCCCATTGTTTCTCTGTTTAGGCCAGGAGATTCCTGCATAGAGGCAGTCGAATCCCTCCGCATAGAGTGCGTCAAGGATGCTAAACAGTTGAACTTTCATTATCACTTCGTTCAGAGTTGGGTTTGAGTTATTCGAGCCGTGCAGGTGAGTGCAGGTCAGATTTGAGTCTTAGTAGCAAGTCTGAGAAGAGGGGAAGGGTGAAGTTGTTGCGAGTGTGAGCGCACAGAACCCAGAGGACTTCATCACTTTGAAGTAGTTGAATAACAAGCCCAGTGAACGTGCTCAAGAAAACTCTGAATGAGTCCGAGTTGATAAAAGCTCAGCGGAGATAGTCCCTTTGTTTCAGTTGCATAGGACGAAGGTGGCGAATGGAGGATTCTCAAGAGGAAGAGAATCGACGACTTGAATCGATCAAGGAGAGTCCCGAATTCCAGCGGATCGTCGGATCATGGAGGAGTTACGAGGGGTTAATTCGCAGGCGCACCGAAGACCCATTGCCATCGCACGTCGAAAAATCGGGGTTGGCGAGTGCAAGTATCACATGCACGTCGAATCCGTGAAGGGCGATCCCCCGATTTAATCTGAGACGTCAATAATAGGAGGGATAGGTGGCATAAGATCTCGAGGGGTCGGGGTTCGGCACTTCGGCGTTTTCAAAGTCTAAGGGAGCACGGAGAGATAGCGAGGTCCCGAGTCGCGACGGGTCCTACGGAGTTTGTGTGGAGTATAATACGTGGTATCGACACCTTGGTACTCGGGGATTTGAATTACAAGGGCTCGGCAACGCGAGTAGCGATACCCCGAGGTTGACCGTTGACCATCGGGAATTGGGGTTTCGGTTTTTGTTACCCGAGGATAGTGCCGCGAGTCTCGCGATACCGCGAGGTCCGATCTCCCGATTTTCGAAGAGGAGATCGCCGAGAAGGCTTTGGGTAAGAAACTCCCACGAGAGTTGGAAGAGCATTGACTCTTTGGGCCGTGAGTTGTGAAGGTCCTGGTGGAGCGACCGTGCTCGCAGAGGGGCAGGTTGGTGGCACTTGACAATAAATGATCTAGCTTTATCGAGTCGTCAAAGTAGGGCAGCTCCTGCACCAAGGCAAGTGGCTCACCCGAGGCCAAATTCAGTAGAAATTTCCTCATCTGATGGGGGACCTCAACGCAATGGAGACCATTGCTTCCTAAGGAGGGAGGATTGATCCATATGGATATCAGTGGCCACCCACCTTTTCCAACTGGCTCAAAACAATTTTCTGACAATTTTGACAATTTACTATTTTTAGCAATTTTAACTTCCGGGGCCATTTTTAGGGCCTAAATGAAGGTTTTTCGAGATTGATATTCTCAATGAGAACCAAATACATTATTAATCCCCCAAAATGAATCTCCTCGATGATACCTTTCCAATGGTCTATCACACGCCTAAAACGGAGATCGTATGCAAAAGTTATGAGCCCGGGAAGTTGATGTAGTAACTTACCCAAACGGGGCCCACATGACTTTTGGTGCTTCATCTCCTAGGGTTAGGTTTTTGGATGTCTAGGGTTTTTGGAATTCTTTCTTATTGTAAAAATTCCTTTATAGCCTCATTGTAACCTTCTTCTTGCGAATGGGCACTGCCTTCACATCTCTTCTCAGAGATAAGCCACCACCATTCCAGCAAGCTTGTTTCCTCTGCATTTTACAGTTTCAACTTATTTCGTTATTGAATAGAAAACTAGTTTTATTGTATCTCTGTTATTTTGTGTTAAGAACCTGTTAATAATTTGTGTTCATTTCATTTTGCTCATAAAATCTGTATTAGTGGTATCAGAGCGTTCTTCTCCTTGTTGTCTTAATGCATGTCCCTAACGAGGTCGGAGTACAAAGAATTGGGTCTCGAGCTTGTTTCTCTTGAGGACAGAAGCTCTTGAACGCCCAAGATACCTCCAATGGCAGGAGAAAATAAATATTAATGGGATAGGATATCATTTCAAACTGTTGATTGAGGAATCCCTCACGCAACAGAGGAACGAGATGATGGATAGTTTCATGCAAATCCATCGGCGGCTACCAACAAGCGACACACCTTATTCGAATGGAGGCGCCGCCCCTTTCAAGGTACAAATAAACTTCGATATTCCTATATATGAAGGTCAGATAGACATAGATGCTGTAGACAAGTGGTTGAATCTACTAGAAGGGTATTTTTCTGTCCATAACTTTTCGAATAGAGAAAGGATTACTTTTGTGCTCCTCAAAGCCATTCTCCATGTCAAAGATTGGTGAGAAACTTTCTGTGAGAAAAATAAAACAAAGGAAACCTCATTATTTTCAGTCACGACCACTTGGGAATCCTTCAACGATCCTATTAAGGAACAATACTTCCCCTTCATAAGTTAAGACGTCCTGTATACCAAATGGACCACACTGCAGCGAGAAAGAGACCAAGCAGTGCAAGATTTCACAAATATCTTCCATACCTTGTGCACCAAGTTGGGTATCAAAGATTTGGAGCGACATCTGGTGCTCAAGTATTGCGATGCTCTACATAGATACATCCAAACTGAAATGTAATTTATGGACATCTCATCCTTGGGCGTAGCCTACCGATATGCCATCAAAATCGAGAAGAAGCTCAAACAAAAGACACGGAAATTTGGGCCTGTGAACCCGTCACAATAAAAGCTAGGAAAGGGCGGCCCCAACCCACCGAACAAAGGACAGAGAAAAGATGGACAATATCAATACAACCAATCCAAGATGCAAGAAAAAAAGGACACCGGAAAGACAAACAAAGATACCAGGAAGTGGTGCGACTTCCATAAGAGACCTTGGCATAACACTATTGACTGTTGCTCAAAGCAGTCACTGGTGGTTGAAGTGAAAGCCTATGAATCAAATGTGGATTTTGACTCTGAGCCAGAATTAGAAAGGGGAAGACAGATCATTGACGCAAAACCCAATGCCAGTGTTTCTACCACCAAGCTCCAGCCTACTGATCCATACAAGCTAGAAGAAGGAGAGTGCCTCTTCCATTCATAGATGTGGGTAAAAGCCACCCTGCTGCACTTCATCGTTGATAGTGGTAGCCCGAAGAACCTCATCTCAACAGAGGTCATCAAGCAGTTGGCCCTACCAACAATGCCACACCCACAACCCTACACCATTGTATGGCTCTGCCAAGGAAGCGATCTCTGCATTAGCCAACAGTGTCGACTATCATACGACATCAAGCCCTTCAAAGATGAGGTATTGTGTGATGTTTTTCCTCTTGAATTTTGTGATGTTATTTTGGGCCAACCTTATTTATGGAAACATTATGTTGTATATGAGTCTAGGCCTCGTAGTGTTATTATTACTTTGAACAGGAAATTTTATAGGATACCCGAGGCAGTCCTAGCTAGTTTTATTTCCTTGATCTCTGTTAAGCAATGCAGGAAGGTCATCTCTCAGACGAGGAAATTTGTCTTCTTTGTGATTCGCTCTCAGAATAAGTGAAAGATCACAGCCACATCCAGGGTCTCTGTGGATGACCTCTACACACAATAGAAGCAAGTATATAAGGTTGTGGAAGAATACTCGAATATCTTCTCCTTACCTACAGGGGTACCTCTGCACTGCCAGGTCAATCACCCCATTGATCTGATCCCTGGTGCACTGCTGCCCAATGGGCCAGTCTATCATTGCTCTTTGTTAGAGAATGAGGAGATCAAGTGATAGATCCAAGAACTGCTCCACAAGAGGCACATCCACCCTAGGTCATCACTTTGTGGGATCCCAATCGTGCTGGTACAGAAGAAAGATGGAACCTAGTGACTCTGTATTTATTATCGAGCTATGAATAAAATCATAGTTGGAAATCGGTACCCGATTCCCCGAATCAATGACCTCCTTGATCAACTCATAGGGCCAAATAATTCAGTAAGATTGATTTGAAGTCTGGCTACCACAAGGTCCCGATAAAACAGACAGATGTATGGAAGACACCCTTCAAGTCAAAGGAAGGCCTTTTTGAATGGTTGGTCATGCCCTTTGGTTTGACAAATGCTCCAGCCATTTTCATGAGGATGATGGACGATATCTTACGACCATTCACCAATAATTTTGTAGTGGTGTATCTGGATGACATTCTAATTTACAACAAGACTTTGGCCGAACACTTGCAATATATTCAACAGGTTCTGCCCACCCTACAATAGCACAAGCTATACACCAACTTGGAAAAATTATCCTTCGGCATGGGCATGGTCCACTACCTAGGATACATCATTGATCAACATGGAGTACATGTGGATCCAACCAAGAATATCCAAGTCATCCATGACTGGCCAGCCCCAATAACACTCATTGAGCTTCGGAGCTTCTTGGGCCTTGCTAATTTCTACCGCAGGTTCATGTTGGGTTTCTCTCATATTGCATGGGCTCTCAACCAAATAAACAAGGGTGGTGGTAAGGAAAAAATTGTGTGGGGTAGGTCCCAACAACAAGTGTTCGATGATTTGAAGCAACTCTTGTACTTAGCCCCAGTAATTTCACTACCATACCTGCAACATCCCTTTGAGATCGAGACAGATGCTTCAGACTATGTTGTGGGCGCCTTTCTCACTCAGCACGACCACCCCGTGGCCTATCATAGTGAGACACTATCAAATATTGTACGTAAGTAACCTACTTACGAAAAATAAATGTACTCCATTGTGCAAGCATGTCGCCAGTGGAGACATTACATTCTTGGGAAGCAGACTGTCATCCACACTGATCATAAGCCATTGCAGTTCATGCAAACATAGGGAAAATTGCAGAATGACCGCCATCAAAAGTGGTCCACATACTTGCAACAATTCCACCTCAACATCAAGTATAAAACATGAAACACCAATCGCATCACTGATTGCCTCAGCAGACCGCCAGTCGTGAAACTCACCATGGTGCTAGACTCTTGCGACCATGAGACATATGGATGGCCCCAACTCTATGAGACATACCCTGACTTCACCACCACCTACCAAATGTTGGGTGCAAATGCAGTTGTCGATAATTTTCATCTTCAGGATGGTTTGTTGTGTCGTCTGGGCCATATCTGTGTTCCATCAAGTGAGCGAGTGAAGTTGATATGGGAATCCCACTACAGTCGGGTGGCAAGACACTTTGGCATCAAAAACACAGTGGCAATGCTATAGAAACATTTCTATTGGTCAAAACTTCGACTAGAGGTCAACAAATATATCAGGTTCTGCACTGCCTGCGTTATTACCAAACTGACCACTAAGAAACAAGGCCTATACACCCCTCTTCCTACTCCCGACAGGCCATGGGAATCCATTTGAATGGACTACATGTCGGGCCTCCCGTCCACCAAGTGGGTAAATGATTGTGTTTTTGTGGTTGTTGATCGCTTTTCTAAGATGGTGATTCTAATTTCTGGCAAGAAGAGCATCATAGCAGAGGCCACTACCAAGCTCTTCTTTGAATGAGTCTAGGTACATTTTGAAATCCCACAAACCGTTGTCTCAGATCAAGACAGTCGATTTCTCATCACATTCTGGTCGAGCCTCTGGTCACTGCTAGACACCAAGCTCACCAAATCCACGACCTTCCATCCCCAGATAGATGGCCAAACCAAGGCTATAAATTGAATGATTGTGCATATCCTTCACATGTATAATTCAAATCACCTTCGCACATGGGATGAGAGCCTTCCCTATGTCCAACATAGCTACAACTGAGCCCTACATAGCTCAACTAGCCACAACCCCTTTCAAGTGGGGTTGGGATTCCAACCATTGGGTCCCATAGATGTTTCACTTCCCCTTGCAATCACCTCAACCGACTCATATCCTGCTCCAAATGAAGTTGACAAAGCCACCTGGTTCATTGAGTGGATCCAACACATCCACCAATAGGTTCAGGATATCCTACAGAAGTCCAATGACAAGTACAAACAACGCCATGATCAACATCAGGTGCCGCATAAGTTTCAAGTTGGCAACAAAGTTTGGTTGCACTTGCAAAAAGAATTCCTTACAGGACCCCATCGGAATCTTTTCCCACTCCATTATGGGCCATACACTATCACCAAGGCCATGGGGGATAATTATTTTGAGCTCAACATTCCTCCTTTCCTTGGCCTACACCCAATGTTCAATGTGGATCTCCATCACCGTTATTTCCCACCATTATTGGACACCTCAGAAGTAGCAGAACAACTGACACTAATAGATCTCAAACCCGACTGCATACAATAGGAATCCAATGATCATATATTGGATAGACAGATCAAGGGCACTCGACAACAAAGGATCCAGCTTTATCGAGTCGCAAAGCCAGACAACTCCTGCACCAAGGCAAGCAGCTCACCCGTGGCCAAATTCAGCATAAATTTCCACATTTGATATGGGACCTCAATGTAATGGAGACCATTTATTACTAAGGAGGGAGGATTTATCTATATGGATATCAGTGGCCACCCACCTTTTCCAACTAGCTCAAAACAATTTTCAAAGAATTTTGGCAATTTACTATTTTTAACAGTTTTAACTTTTGGGGGCCTTTTGAGGGCCTAAATGAAGGTTTTTCTGGATAGATCTCCTCAATGATAGCCAAATGCATGATTGATCTGAATCTCCTCAATGATACCTTTCCAATGGGTTATCACACGTCTAAAACGGAGATCGCATGCAAACGTTACGACCCCGGGAAGTTGATGTACTAACTTACCCAAACGGGGCCCACATGACTTTTGGCTCTTCATCTCCTAGGGTTAGGTTTTTGGATGTCTAGGTTTTTTGGCATTCTTTCTTATTTTAAAAAGGCCTTCAGAGCCTCACTGTAACCTTCTTCTTGCAAATGTGCACTTTCGTCACATCTCTTCTCAGAGATAAGCCACCACCATTCCACAAAGCTTGTTTCCGTTGCATTTTATAGTTTCGGCTTATTTTGTTATTGAATAGAAAACCAATTTTACTGTATCTTTGTTATTTTGTGTTAAGCACCTATTAATAATCTTTATTCATTTTGTTCCGCTCATAAAATTCGGAACAATGCCTATGCTCAACTTTAACTTTCTGGCATTCCATACATCTAGCGATGTATTCAACGATCTCTCACTTCATACCTAGCCAAAAGTAATGGCTCTTGATCGCTGCCATGGTTTTCGGATATCTATGGTGCCCTGCATAAGGAACATTATTCATTTCATGCAAAATTGTACGTTTCAAGTCCTGGACATTTGGAACAAAAATTCTGTTCTTGTATAGCAGTATTCCATCTATTCCCAAATTATAATTATCCACCTTTTGTGGCATCTTATCCTGCTGTAGCATTGCTACAAACTCTCTGTATTGCAGATCTGCATTTGCAACCTTCATAATTTTTCTTTTAATATCAGTCTGATACATGCTAATGGCTGTAGCATGTAGTTCATGCACCCTCCTGCTGAGTGCATCAACTACTTTATTCTCTTTCCCCTTGATATGATTTATATCAAAGTCATATTCGCTTATAAATTCTAACCATCTACTTTGCCTAGAATTTAGATTTGGCTGATCAAATAAATATTTCAGACCATTGTGGCCTGTTCTTATCTCAAACCTCTTTCCCATGAGGTAGTGTCTCCATTTCTTCAAGGCATGCACTATGGCTGCCAAATCCAAATCATGAGTGGCATACTTTCTTTCATTCTCCTTGAACTTCCTTGATTCATAACATATAACAAACCCCTTTTGACTGAGGACTCCACCAATTCCTTCATTACAAGCATTTGTGCATACAATTAAGTATTGATTTGGCTCTGCAATCCTTAATATTGGACCACTTTTCAATAATTGTTTCAAGTGGAAACTATTTTTGCAATCTAGTGTCCACTGAAACTTCACCCCCTTTCTTTGCAAGGAAGTGATTGGTTGTGCAATCTTTGAGAATCCTTCAATAAATATTTTGTAGTAGCCTACAAGACCCATGAATGATCTCACCTCTGTCACATTCTTCAGTGCTAACCATTCTCTAATGGCTTCTATCTTCTCAGGATCCACTGCTATCCCTTCCTTTGAAATGATATGCCCCAAATAATGAATTTGTTTCTGATATCGAAGCAAGTAAATGCTTTGTTATGGTAGTATAGGAGAGTATGATGTTGGTCCAACCATTCTATCCCAATTAGACAGTCATAGGAACCTAAAGGCAAGATGTTCAAATCTGCCTTGGTGCTTATTCCATTCATGTTCATGAGGCATGACTTAACCATTTCATTAAATTTTCTTCTGGCTCCTATAGCTATCTGCACCAACCAGGATTTCCCATGCTTACTTCTTGGCAATTGAAAACTTTCCACCATCTTAGGGTCTATATAACTATGACTATCTCCTGATTCAATTAAAATAGCAATGGTTTGGTTGTTGGCCATACCTTCCACTTCAATCATGTGGGACTGATACTTTGCTTGCTTGTTGTCTAGGGCTGCATAAATCCTTGGCACATATCTGCCCATGTCCTCCACTATTTCATCTTGTTGTACATTGTGAACATCCCTACCTTTTTTACCTCTGGGAGGATAGTCTATGAACCTATGATCTCCTTTACAACCCCAACATTGAATAGGTGGATTCCTTGGCCTTCGACTCCCCGTGTCAATTGTTCTAGGTTCTTTAGGAATTTATTATCCCTATGGATTATTTCTGAAGAATGGTGGCATAGCTCCCTTCTTCCTCCAATCCATCTTGAATTTCTTTTTGTCTTCCCAAGCCTTTTGGAAAGTTGGCCTTGCTTTCTACTAATCATATAGGAATTTAGCTCGCCTTATGGTCTCTTCTAATGTATTGGGATCATGATACTGTATTTTTTCACTGATGAACAATGGTAATCCACTCAAATACCTTTGAATTTTGATTGTCTCATTCTTGATGAAAGAGACATACTTCAACAATTCTAGAAACCTTCTCTCATATTCATATATGGTCATACTTCCAAGCTTGAGTTCGAAGAACTCTTTCATTTTCTTGTCATAGTATCTCTTAGTCAAGTATTTCTTCTCAAAATACTTCTTGAATTCCCTCCAAGTAACACTTTTCTCTTTAATGTGTTGCACCTACACAAGATGATCCCACCACATGGAGGCTTTTCCCTTGAGTTGATAGATAACAATTCTACCTTCTGCATGAGAAGAATAATTATGCAATTGAAAATACTTTCTCATGCCTAGTAGCCATGATTCCACATCTTCGTCCTTCTTGTTATCACCATAAAATTTAAGAGGTTTGATTTTGTTCATTTCTCCTCGTAGTTCATCCACTCTAGACCTCTTATACATTCTAACAGGGGATGGACTTGATTTGTTTCCTGTTCTCTTATTGGAATGCCTTGGGGAGTGATAGTGGTGTCTGCTAACACTTCTTTCTTTTCTTTTCTCATCCGAAGGCTTTTGACTTCTGGATTTTCTTGCGGTATCACGTGTTTCAATATGTCAAATCCACCACTCGTGGAATGAGCAACGACTAGTCGAATCACCCCATTTCACTCGTTCGGTACTTCGCAACCATGTTACGTCGGCTAAATTCCGCCATGTAATGAACTCAAAAGCTAATCATTTGAAATGGATTAGTCGAGCATTGCAAACGAATGCTCTTGTACATAGTCTATTTGCACTTCATAATTGGAATTCTATAACTACCAATCTTTAAGTATGAAGGTATCATATTATCCATAAATGGAGTAATCTCCCAATTGCTCAAATTTCTTCTCTCTATAAAAGGATTTCGGTATCCAGAAACTAAGATACATGGATAAGGCTAAATCCAGTGAGACTGGTTATTTGGGCAACATGCTAGACTTTCCTATGAATAAGGAGGAAAGGGTACTTGTGCACATTCTAGCGACTAAATTCCACACAGAGCCAGCTATAGACTCGCAACTGGAAGTTAGGTTGAATCCCACTATGAAGGATATAGTCATCAATAGGCCAGCTGCTAATAAGAAAAGGAGCAAGTGGTAGAAGAAGGAGGAATCCACAACTGAAACGACCGAAAGTGTTGGAGAGAATCAACCGGTTTGGTTAGATTCTTTAAAGGAGGAGATCGCTAAGCTGAAATGATTCTTCAACTAAAATTAAGTATGTTTCAATTAATTTTGAACAACTGGTAGCAGAGGTAAGGAGCACCAGAGATGATAGGCATGTTCTTAAATGACCCTTTTACAATAGGATAACTGTTATCGTTCCCTTTTTGTAATTTTTGGATTAGTACGATTATATAAATGCAGAAGCAGATTTTGGACTGTTTATTACAAAATTTTAACTGGTTGTGTTATGAGTCTTGTTTTCTTTCATAGTATGCTTTTCTTATAAGCTTATATTTCACTTCCATCTGTCTGAATCGGAGAAATAAAAAACTCATAATTCTTTTTAATTAATGCTCTGATGTTGTTGTGTGTTTCTTTTCCCTTTAATATTATGCAAATTAAACTCAGACTCATCACCTTCCAATGACTTCGCGTGCACTAAAATTCAACCTATAAATCCATATTTACCGTGCATAGCAACATCACAAGGTAAAATGTGTTTCCGTGCACCTATATCCACTATGCATTTCTTCTCCGTCACGCTGACAACTTGCGTGCACTACTTTTGCGTTGAGCACAAATATCCACTGCGCACAGTTTTGGTATCACACACTGATACTCCACATGCATTTCTTCCTATGCATTGCACCATGTCAAAGTTCAATATGTTCCATCGTGCATAATAATTTGCGCACACCATTGATTACACTGTCGCGAGACAACTTATACTCATACTATGCGTGTACCAACAAAACTCCTCTGTGTTATGCAATACTTGCACACCCCATGTGCACATTACTATGTGTGTGTTCACCACACAAGGATAAATTCAACGCATGCATCCACACACAATATTCTTCTGCGCGGCACCAAAATTTACTGCGCACACTTTCACACCAACGTTTTCCGCGTGGTGCCAAAATTTACTGCGCACGGTTGCACACCAATATTTTCCATGGACGCTCCTTGACTTGAAATTTGGTCACTTCGAAATTAATCTTCTATGAATATTTGCTTCAATTGAACCTTTCTGGCCCATCCATGCTCAGTGTTGAAACTGAAGCTCTGATACCAATTTGTAATGCCCCCCGACCACCCATAGGCTGGGGAATGCCACTCCAGAGCAATCTCTCATGCTCTGATACCAATTTGTAACATCCCTCGGCCACCCACAGGTTGGGGAATGCCACTCTAGAGAAATCTCTCATGCTATGATACTAGTTGGTAACATACCCAACCTTCAACAGGCCAGGCCATGCTACTCGAGGGAAAACTTTATTTCTCTTACTGCGGAACATACGGTAACATACCCAGTATTCAACTGAACTATGCCACATAAATTTTATCTTCAAACTGCATGCAACTTAAACATATACATACAACACTCTTGCAGAAGATTTACATATAAATGTAAACAAACAATTACATTATGTAATATACGATTTCATACTAAAATAACAGTAAACACAGATATGCATCATATACAAGGAAATACCCATAAACATACAGACAATTATAATCACATATATGATAAATCGCAACATAAGGACTTAAATAACAATGCAGCATAAATTTAATCATATGATTGGTACTTATCTTGGAAAGATGGTCACTAACTGCATACAGACCATCCACAAACCTCCTAGCTTGTGACTACACTGTTCATCACTCTCAACAGTGAGTCACCCCCGAGTTGGGACTGAACTCCACCCAGGTAAAGGGGTTCCTAACTAGGCTAAGGTTCATAGACAACAGGAAAGACTCCATCTCAGGTGCTCACTCAGCTAACAACCTACAACCTCTCATTCCCCACATGCCTGTCCCACCCAAGGAAGTGTGCCCCTTCTCTGCTCAATAGTCCCTCGGCTTCCCCACTTCCCTTCCAGGGCTTCAACAACATGCCAAATAGGAAGTCTCAGAGCACTATAGCTGCAGTTTAGCACCTTCAAGAATCAATCCCAAACAATTCTCTCACTTGGAGAATTGCTCACGGGCCTCACAACCCGCCTCTTCAATTTCCCATGGGCATGACAACCCGCTTCTTTAATCCTGCTCCCAAGCTAACCAGGTACACCAATTGGAATGGTTAAGGAAACAGGATCAGACACAGTGAAATGGATGTCTCAAGGATAACAAACTGCGTGAATGAAAATGGTCATGGAATCATTGACTGGATAACTGAGTGATGGAAGGAATCATCGTGCAACTAATTGTGAAGTATGAAAGTAAGAATGATGGTAAAGCTACTGGTAAGAATTCTCATGAAAAGTGACCAAATGAGCTAAGTCCCCATGATATGAATGCATGTTCCCCACTTGACACTTGTCATGTTGGAAGCTACTTTGGTCCACTTGTCCCCAACTTTAGAACTTAGGATAAAATAATTATCCATACTTTATGCTTTAGGAAATATTAATATAATATTCCTTTTTGGCTTAAGCTCTCTAGCTTATCCCTTTCCCTTAAGTTTTGGCCCTCCCTTTCCCTAACTGGTGAAGTTCAGTCACCCATCTCTTTTATCGTGGTTTGTCTGCGTGCAACAATGTATTTTATATTAATCATGAGACATATACAAAATAGGCACACTGGCCTTTAACATCTAGGCATTTTGACCTAATTCCAAAACATAAGCATCTCAACTTATAATAACTGGCTCGCCAACCTATAGCACATAGCATATACACAAGGCTTACTAACCTCCATAATGCACACACTTTAGTTACTACGCGCGGTATCCAAAAATGTGCACACTACATCATTTTACTGCGCAGTACATGCGCACACTATGCCATGAAAGTTGCATTACAAAATGATGTCAAAACAAATCACCAACTTAAGTACACTTACATTACATTTACAATTGGGTTCGGCCGAGGGATATTACATCCACTATATCATTGTTTCTAAATTTTCCATTCTTCAATAAATAATTCATACCTATGTCACTCTTTATGTGATTCCATTCTATTTCCTATTATTATTGTTTTTATCATTCTTGTGCTCATTGGAAGAACAATTTCTAAGTTTAGTTACATTTAGTGATGAGTTATTTTCATATTACTTCAATTGTCTTTTGATTTAATTTTCTTATTGCATTGCATTACTTTAATTTGTTTTCCTATAGCATAAGTGTGGATCCACTACATGAATATCATTGAATGTTAAGAAACGAATAAGATACTCCCACAAAGTTTCATGAACATCCTCATACAAAAGATTGCAACTCAGAGCCTTTATAGCATTAGTTGTTCCACAATCCAATGACAAAATCCTTAGTGATAATTTTCAACAGTTTCCTTTCTTTTATTTCCTACAGTAGAAGAAGTTACTACAGGAAGGGTCATTGAAGGATTAAGGCATATTGGTAACCTACACAGGTGAAGTCACATGAAAACACATATAAGAAATATTGTAACCCTGAGCCCTTATATCACTTATTATGTCACATCCCAGTGATATATTCCTAATGTTAATTTCCTACAACTTTATTTGCTTTAATTTGCTTATTTGTTTGGATTGTCGCCGATGTAGCATAGATTAGAAATTTTTTCTTTCATTTCCTTTTCTTGCACATCTAATCTTACGAATCCCCAAATTGGAATTAAATGTAATGGACAATATCACATATAATTTTCTTGACAAGATGATTGTCAAAAATTGGACGGTGATCCTTCTTTGGCCATTACTCATGTTGTAAAATTCTTGAAATACACTTTAGAAATAAATACAATACATGAAGATATTTTGGTGAGATTTTTATTCTTTCTTTAGAAGGAAAACAAAAGGACTAGGTCAAACATCTTGTAATACCCCTGTTTCCCCCAACTTATAAATGTAACTATAACTTTCCTATAGACTATGGGAAAAATAAATATGTGTGGACAATGGAACTGATGAACCTTTTTATTATAAAAGGTAATGCATATATATATATATATATATATATATATATATATATGTATTTTCTATTATTAAATAAAATGGAAAGTGTTGCACAAATGTTGAAGGGGGTTTTCCAAGATAAATCATGATGCTATGAGAGATATGGTGAAGGGAACCAACAATGGTTGAGATGAACCCCCTCTAGACTAGTATTTTACTAGATTTAAATTATTCATACCCATAATAGTCCTCTGATCCATAAATAAAATTACCAATAAGGTTGGTGGTTGGGAATCCCTCCTTAGCAGTTAATGAGGAGATGGGGAAGAGTACACATCTGAAAGAATTCCTGACATGACCATGAATTGGGGATTCAGACCCACGCAACCTTCCCAAGGAAGGAAAGAAAAGAAGGAAGTTCGTGGGAAGATGGGATGAACAAAGGATAGGAGTCGAGAGACTATTCATCCTGAAGGAGAAGAGCATGTGAAACTCTCTGGTTTTGGGGAGAACTGAACAACAAGATTTATCTGGGTGCAAGAGGTTGCTGGTATTTTTTTCGGTCCAAGATGATAAACGAGGTTGCATGAAGAAAAGTGATTGAGTAAGAACTCGTTGCAGGACCCCTTGCTTGGTGAAAATAAAACCAATTTCCAAGTTCCTGTGGGAGGAGGAGAGTAACCTCCGTCCATGACTATCATCAAACAAGAATGAAGAGTCTCTCTCAAATAATTATGGTCTAGCTAGGGGGTGGCCAACGGTAAATTGGTTCAGGAGTGGTTGTGCCTACGATTGGGTGGAAATAGGCACCCCTCTTAGCAGTTGCTTCACGAATCTGGTTTCTTGATAAGTATTCTTATACTCTGTGTAATAAATTGAAATGATGGTTGAATGTTTATGTCCATGATTAAAATTTACATTTTATGATTGATTATAGAAATGCTTATGGTTATTCTATGAACCCCTATTTTTGAATGGTTTCTAGTTGTCTCTTCTTAGTAACAAGAGGACTAATAGACATGGGTATTCAAATGAACTTAGGAATGAGTTCAAAGTTCTTGTATAGGTCGAATAATAACTTTTCACGTTTTAGAACTTGAGTATGTTAATGGAATGCACATCCTTCAAACCAATCGACCAAGGGACCACGAGATCATGCCCGTGGCCTTACCCAAAACATGGTTGAGAACTAAGAGTGTAGCTGCTGGATCTCGATAAAATTCCATATGACCAGGACTTTGTAATCCTTCATTAGGTCCGAAAGAAGCTAAGATATTTTTTTTTTCGGAACTCTAGGAGTTCATATATTCGGAATGATATGACCTTACAACCTTCTAAATCAACCGAAGGCAACCTTTTGTTACAGTTACCAGTGAGGTCGAACGAAATATGGAAGTTTCCTTAACCATGATCATAGGATCTATCCCATCGTTAAACCTTGTCCCACTTACCGGTTGCGAAGTAATGCAATTCGCAGATCTGGGGGTATTTAGGATCCTCCCTGACCATTGGATCTACACCCTAGTCAGTCCAACATTGATCACTTCGAGAGAAAATAGGTTTCATAGCACCAAAACCCCCAAACACCAAACTCGTGAAGCGACGAGAGACATAGATCGAAGGATGTATCAGGATCTTCCTTGGCCATTGGATCTACACTGCGGTTAGCCTAACGTTGACCACTCTGGGAGAGAGGGAGTGTCAACTGGGTTGAACCTCTAACACTAAAATTGAGAAGTAAAATGAACTGTCGATCTGAGGGTGCCTTGGGATAGTACCTGACTGTTTGATCTAGACCATGGTTAGAACAATGTTGACTACTCTGGGAGTAAAGAAGAAGTCACACAATGGATTCCACGAACGCCGAAGTTGTGAAGTAATGAAGGTTGTGGATCTATGGATCTACGTGGACGCATATCAATCATGATATATAAGGGGCATTGGAAGGTTGTCAATCTAGAGTGATGTGGCACGCTGACGTCACCCAGGGTGATGTGGACGCACGTTCGACATGCCACATGTCTCCTTGATTCGTGCTTTTGAAAAACCCTATGTGTCCATTAGAATGTGACACATGTCAACCATTGATGGGGCCTTGTGTCATCTATGCCTTACTGTGTGTTATTACCATGGAACATATTCTCCTGACCTAGTAGTGGGTGGATTACTTGAGACCTACCTATCCTAGCCTTTACCTTTAATACACCATCATGTGTGAGGGTGAACCCTTCGGGAGTTTGGGTCTTTGGGACTTGGGAGATTTTGGGTATAGTATATTAGGAAGGCCTAAAGGGCAGAAGGCTACAATCACCTGTTAGGATTTCATGATCCTTCAGGAGTTTGGGATTTTGTAACTCTAGAGGATATGCATGTAGAAATAAAAATGGGTGTTCAACGCTAAACACCGAATTCCTGTAACCCTGTATATTGAACGGGGACGAAATTCTATTTGAGGATTTAATAGTGGATGGATTCCACCATAGATATAAGAGTGCTAAGGAGTTCCAGGACTTCAAGGAAACTTGGGATGATATGAACGAGACTAAACCTCATGGGCTCCACGTGACCTTTGACCCATAATGCTGGAAAATATTTGGGAGGGTGTAAATCCCAATCCAGAGGTCGGCTTTTTGCATGGTGGAAATTGTTAGAAATATTGTGGAAAGAAGAAGATGATGGATATCCTAGAAATAGGATTCAAGATGTTTAAGGAAAGTGAAATTATGATGCCCTATCCCTTAAAATAGTACTTAGGGCTCAGGTGTGTTACAAATTGGTATCAAAGCATGGAAACAACACTTTACCTTCTTGGGATCATGAACGAGTCACATAAAATTATTATTATAAAACTTTTAAGGGGTAGAACCCTATCATACCCCATTTATAAGAAGCATATTTAAACCTTTGCTAAACTAATAAATGAAACTTTCTACTGTTGTTGTATGTTTTGAAATTCTAAACCATATTTTTCTAATGTTCCAAATAAAGAAGCTGACTTCACCTTACAAATTGTATGTGTTGTTCATAAACTAGTAGAGAATTAACTAATAGAGAATGTCTTATCAACGCTCAAGTAGTTAGTGGACAGAAGGAAAACTACAACATAAAGGATGGTGACACACAATGAGTTGGGGGAAATCTCCCACAATAGAGAAGAAGAATCTGATGAGAGGAGGGTAGTGGAAACCCCTATAGATTTGGTTGAAAATGTAAGAAGCCTCATGGAAGAATTACATAGGTTTAAGGATGACAATGAAAGGATGATAAAAGAACAAGAAAAACAAACTGAAATTAATGCATTCCTATTGAAAATCCTATCAGATATACAAAGGCAACTGCAACATGGATCATCATCTAGTCATGTGGACATACATCATACTAAGAAAACTTGCAATCCACCTGAGATACAAAAGCATGGTCCTGAAAGTGGCCACACAAGGAGCACCTCAAAGAAGGCCCAACATGGAGTTAAGAGACATTCAATGGAAGAATCCTCTAGTGAGGAAAATGACAACTCCAAGGAATATTCTACTATCAAAACTAGTTCACATTCCTAGAAGAGAAGAAAGAAGAGGAAACACTCCAAGAGCCATGACCCTCAAGAATTTAAGAAATTCAAACCACCCACTTTTTATGGAGATATTAAGAAGGGGGAAGGATCATAAGTTTGGCTACTAGGCTTGAAGAAGTAATTCAAATTCCATGACTACTATGAAAACTTAAAGGCTCAAATAACCATTTTTAACCTGAATGGGAAGGCCTCCATTTGGTGGGAGGACCTTAGGAATGTGAAAGTAATCCATGAGAAGGACTTGTGATGGAAGAAATTTGAGAAGTACTTCTGGCCTAGTGTTTCTCCATGGGGAGCACCAGCCTTGTTTGTGAAAAAGAAGGTTGGAACACTCAGGTTGTGCATAGACTATATACAACTCAATAAGATGCCCATTAAGAATAAGTATCGTTGGCCAAGGATTGATGACTTGTTTGACCAATTAAGGGATGTTACAATTTTCTTCAAGATTGACTTGAGGTATTGATACCATCAAGTATGGATTACATATGAATAAATCCATAGAACAAACTTTAGGACAAGGTATGCGCACTATGAATTTGTGGTGGTTCCATTTGGGCTTACCAATGCACCAACCACTTTTATGTTCTTAATGAATAATGTACTCAAAAATTTCTTATATAGATTTGTGTTGGTTTTCATTGATGATATCCTAATCTATTCTAAGAGTAGGTAAGAACATGAATAACATCTCAAGTTAGTGCTTCAAGTTCTAAGAGAACATCAACTCTATGATAAATTTAGTAAGTGTGACTTTTTATACTTAGGCCATGTTATTTCTAAAGAAGGAGTGGCAGTTGATCCTAACAAGATCAAATCCATTATGGATTGGCCTTCCCCAAAGGATGTATCTGATGTTAGATCCTTTATGATCCTAGAAAGATACTATATAATATTCATAAAAGGGATTCTCCAAGATTGGTTTCCCAATCACCTCCCTTTAGAAAAAGGAGTTAAATTCATTTGGAAATCAGAATGTGAAGAGATATTCCAACAACTGAAATTCCTTCTAACCAATGGACCTGTGATGAAGATTGCAGACCCAAAAAGGGACTTCCTTATGTGTACAAATGTCTGGAAGAAAGGGTTCATAGGAGTCCTTATGCAAGAATGACATGCAATTTGCTACGAATCCAAAAAATTGAATGAGCATGAATCAATTATGTGACCAATGATTTAGAATTCGCTGCCATAGTGGATGCCTTGAAAATGTGGAGGAATTACCTCCTAGGTAGAATATTTGTGCTTATGAGAAACCATAGTGGGTTGATATATTTGTTTGACCAACCAAAACTCAATGTTATACAAGCTAGGTGGATGGCTCTCCTTAGTGAGTTTTATTTTGAAATCAAACATATCAAAGGAAAAGAAAATAGAGTGGTTGATTCCCTTAGTATAAGTATGAAATTGATTCACTTGGAAGTTGTAAGCACCTGTGAAACAAAAGTCAGAGAGAGAGAGTTAAAATTGCACAAGAAACATATGCATTTTTCAAGACTGTGACATCATACTCAGAGCCAATCCCACATAGATGAAGTATGGGGGTTATCAATTGTTGAATGATGGCCTGCTAACTTACAAAGGTAGCTTGTATATTCCAAATTTTGATGACTTGAAGAGGTTCATAATGGATGAACTACAAAAAATACCATATATCGGTCATCCTGGTTATCATAAAATGGTCGCGACTACTAGGTGTTGGAGTTACTTCACACACACATATGATTTCTTTTTCCTAAGGTTTTTCCTATGTTTATTAGTCATTATGAAGTCTCCTAAAGTTTAGGGGAGAATATTTCTCTGAGAGAATATTCTCTTCAGTTTTCACTTCACTTTGATCAGTTGAGTGGAGTCTATATGCTACATTGGGATTATCACCATGCAACATTGGGATCATTACCGACTAATGCGCATTATCCTTGATCATCACTATACTAGCACGTTACTCATTTCACCTGAACTCCTCTTTAAAATATCCTCATGTAAAACCCCCAATGAATCCTGGACCACCATGGACGGTATTTTTGGAAAACAAGATGAGATGAGGGGACACATGCTTGAGGTGGGATTGCTCACATCGGATCCAAAAACCTTCAAAAATATCCAAGATTTATTTACCAAATATAAGGATTTGTTTTTGCAACTCAAGGCTTATGGGGTTGATAAATATAAGAATGAGAATCTGGTTCTCACCATTCTATCCAAACTTGGTAAAAAATACTCATTGTTTGTATCCACATTTCATTTAGTTAGGTTTGCCTCTGGATCTACCTGGATGATGCTCTCTCTTGAGGCCTTTATCAAGTCTCTGACACAAGAGTAGAACAATCTCATCAATATGGGAAAAATCAAAGGCCCAAAGGCACATGCACTCAATGTGAAATATGGAAATGATCGTCAATATCATAAATCTAAAGACAAAGAGAAAAATAAAGCACATGAAAATCCAAAGAAGGAAGGGTACTCAAAATCCTTCAACGATGCCTCCAGATCCAAAGGTGGAAAGGGAAGAAAAGGGGAGAAATGAACTTACTTCCATAAAGGATTCCATCTAGAATTTGTATGTATGTAGAAAAATACAGATCTAATGACCCAAATACTTTAACAAAACAACCTTGGAGATCACATCCCCAAGGGTGCCAAGAAGACGAAGCCAGAAGATCAAAATCCCAAGAAAGGAAATTCTAGCCATGCCTTGATTTCCATCAACTCCTCTCTCGATTCTTGGATCATAGGTTCAAGAGAATCACACCAGATGGATTCCACAAAAGAGGTCTATTATTCATTGGATGCATGCAAAGGTCCTCCTATTCTGATGGGTGACAACTCTCTAGTCGAGGTCACTGACAAATGAAGAATTGAACTCAGCAACAAAAGCTTCAAGAATGTGTTGCACATTCCCAAAATTTCCATCGATATTCTCTCCATGTATCATATGAAACATTATGGCACCACAAAGAGAGAAATATTCATACCTGATGCAGTAGATATCTATGACATGGAAACCAACTCTAGGGTTGCTATCAGTGAGGTAAATCATCAATCTAGACTTTACACATTTTCTAAATTTATTGAAACAGATTCTGCATTACTGGTTACCCATGCTGATGAAAGCAGTAGGATATGGCATGAAAGGTTTGGGAATTTAAATTTAAGATATATGCAACAACTTATCAAGTAGGGAATGGTTGATGGTCTACACGACATCCACTTCTCCAAAGGAAATTGTGAGGGATGTGTTTTTGGAAAACACCCTCAAGAGAAATTTGACAAAGGAAAGACTCAAAATGATTCATCTCCTTTAGATATGATCCATATTGACCTCATGGGCTCTTTTCTGCATCCATCAATCAGTAAATCAATGTATGTGATCATTTTTTTTGATGATTTCTCATGCTTCACATGGATTTTCTTTCTCAGGAAAAAATCATAGGTATTTGAACACCTCAAAGATTTCAAAGCCCTTGTTGAGACATAGTCAGGAAAGAAAATTAAAATTCTCCAAACTGATAATGGGGGAGAGTATGTCAACCATGATATACACAATATTTTTCATGAGGCAAAGATTCAGTTACAACATACGGTTCCCTATACTCCACAACAAAACAGATTTTCTGAGCGGAAAAATAGATATCTAAAAGAGATGGCATCTTGCATGCTACATGCAAAGTCACTACCACAAATATTATGGGATGAAGAACTTAATTGTGAAACATACATACAAAACATATCTCACCATAAATATGTCAAGGATAAGATCCACTATGAGGCTTGGAGCAGCCTCAAACCGGAAGTGACTCACTTTCGTATTTTTGGTTCATGTGCATGAGCCCATATTCCCTCTGAAAAGAGGAAGGAACTTGATCCACATAACATAGAGTGTATCTTTGTTGGATACCTCGATGGTGTGAAGGGATACAAACTCATTGATCTTTCCTTGATCTGGCTCATCATTGAGTGTAGTGTCCAATTAGAGGAAAGTGTCTCGCATGTACCTCATCAACCACATGCATACACCTTTGTTATTCCACCTATCAGAGATGATGAGCATGCGCATGCCAAATCTTCTTCAGATTAGAGTTCTTATTTTCAAGATTCAGATGATCCATATATAGAGTCAGTACAGTCAGATGAAAATTCAGTGCATCTAGATGCAGATGCAGAGCCAGAGAAGAGGACCAAGTGGGCCCAAACTACTCTTCAGGATGCAGGGGATCTTGTTGGTGATGTAGCTGATACTAAGAGGACTCGATCTGATTTTTAGAAGCCTCCTCTTACACTCATTTCCATTGAACCATTTCCACCCATTGATCTTTTCTTGGTTCAGTATTCAGATCCATATTCTTATGGTGAGGTTGCTGGAAATCCCTTTTGGGAATCTTCCATGTAGTTGGAGTACAACTCCCTCCTCAAGAATCAGACTTGGGATATGGTTCCCCTTCCTTCTGGAAGGAAAATTATTAGGTGCAGCTGGGTCTACAGGACCAAGAGTGCAGCGAATGGACATATTAGCATATACAAATCTAGGCTAGTTTCCAAAGGATTTCAGTAGGTGTAAGACATTGACTAAGATGAGACCTTCTCTCCAGTATCAAAGATGGATTCCATATGTTTGGAACTTGCCATTGTAGCAGCCAATGGATGGGAAGTCCATCAGATGGACATGAAGAATTCATTTCTTCATGGTGATCTCTCAAAGGAGATATATATGGAGAAGCCATAGGGATTCATGAAGGATTCATCTTTGGTTTGTTGACTTGAGAAGTATATTTATGGCCTCAAGCAAGCTACGAGGGAATGGTATGCTAATATGGAATCCTACTTGCAGTCACATAAAATTGTATGTTGTAAATAAGTCCTATATGTTTAGATGATCAGGATGACTGTTTCACTTCTACTCCTATTTCTATATGTTGATGATTTGTTGATCACTGGTTGCTTGACTTCAATGATTGCTGTTGTCAAGAGGATTCTGCATCACAGGTTCTTGATGATGGACATGGGTCCGTTACATTTATTCCTTGGAATCGAGATCAGTCAGGATGCATCATGCATCAAACTATATCAGGAAAAGTATGCACAAGCTCTCCTTGAGATATTTCACATTAGAGACTACAAGTCTTCCCTGAATCCTTTTGTATCAGGCGTCAAACTTGAAGATGGCAGGGAATATCCACTGGTTGACAACATACTATATAGATAGCTAGTGGAGAGAGTTTTGTATCTCACACACTTCAAACCAGACCTCTCGTATGTAGTTGGAGAATTCTCTAGGTTCATGCAGGAGCTGCATTAGCTACATTGAAAGGATACAAAGTGTATCCTTCGATACGTATAGGGAACGATCACCTTTGGGATTCACTATTCAGTAGACTCTACATTGGACCTCATCGGGTTCACTGATTCTGACTAGGCTGGAGATAACATTGATCACAAGTCCACATCTAGTCACTCACTCAGTCTTGGTTCCGGGCCTATCTGTTGGTCGAGCAAGAAGTAGGTTTTTGTTTCTCTATCTTCAGCTGAGGCAGAGTACAAAGGGGTAGTTAACATAACCATTCAGGATATGTGGCTACACCATTTTCTCACTGAATTGGTAATTTAGTTTCATCGTCCAATCATAATTTGGTGTGACAACCAAAGCACTCTGAATTTATGTAGAGATCTAGCTCAGAGGAAACATATGAAGCACATCGAGATCCACATGTGTTGGCCCTCAACCAAGTTTTGAGGATTACTTGGTCATAGTTGACTGTTTGGTACTTCGACTGGCTGTCAAAGATGGAGCGCATGGTGAAGTGAAGATCATGGGATCTCGCCACCTTTTGTGGAACCTTTTTGGGTTTTTTTGGGAATATTGTAACGGGAAAGGGATGTCGGCCCTTGTTTAGGCTTTTTTCTATGTATAAATAGAGGTCTAGGCCATGTAAGAAAATAGGCTTTGTCTAGTCGATAGCTTAGTGCATAAGTTGGATCTATGTGATCAGAAGTCTATGTGATTGTAAGATCTCTATGCATGCTGTAATAAGTGCTGAGTGCACAGAGTGTGAGAAGGCTTAGTGCTTGGATCTACCCAGGGAAAGAGGATCTAGCGAGCTGTGCAGATCTCTTGTCCTATGCGGGGTAGGATCTTGAAGGCTTAGTGCTAGTAGTGGGATCTATGTGATCAAGTATCGTAAGGCTCTGTGCATTTTGTGTAATACTTGCAGAGCTGAGTGCAAGTCTCTGCGAGAGACTGTAGAAGGGTTTGTGCTGAGTGCAAGCAAGAGGGATCTAGCGAGCTGCGCAGATCCTCTGTCCTATGTGAAGTAAGGGTCATTGTATCTCCGTGTTTTAATCTCTTGACCAAGATAATATAAATAATACTTTGTGGAAGTATCCCTAGGGTGGGGGTGAACCACGATAACTCTTTATATAGTGTTGATGTGCTTGTATCTCTCTTGCTAAGTGCTCCGATATGTTTAGATAGATATATTGATTCTTTGTGCTTACGAGATATGAATGCATGTTAGATATGATACATAATATGCTAAGTGATTAATCTATTGAGTATAACCTATTTATCATTGCTAAGTGCTAGATTTGAGTAATTACTGTGGTGCTCTATGCTTTATACGAAGTATATTAATGAATGTATGTTATGAAATAAATGATGCTAAGTGCGTTGTAAGCAAGATAATCACAGATCTGTGTCCCAGATAAGGTTGTAGACACCTGAGTCCTACAACCACCCCTGCCTCTACCTTGGGTGAGACTTCATCTGCTTCGCAGGTGTTGCCGAAAGGGCCGATAGTTAGGGATTTTTTGGTGTGCTCTTGAGCGTTGAACCCTGGGTCTACCCCTGTGCCAACAAACGGTTCTATTTGTCAGGACTTGGAACTGTGATTAATGGGAATTGAAGAAGAAGAATATTTGTGTGAAATAATATCTGTGTGTAGATCTGTTTCCCTAGTGCACAGTGTTTTGTTTGACCTGTGAAGCTTTGTGCCAAGTAAGAAAGGTCAGATCTGAAGAAAAGAGGTCAGATCTGAAGAAAAAGAAGTTAGATCTATGAAGAAAGAGGTCAGATATGTAAGAAAAAGGTAATATCTATAAGCTTTGTGCTTTGATAAAGGTAAGAATAGTTAAAAGTCTTAGATCTGGAAGCTTTGTTCTCTGTAGAAGTAAGATAAGTGAATTTTTTTGTTTCTAAAGCATGGATATAGGTATGTTTGATAGATTCTATCCTAGCTTCAAAACTAGGGAATTAATAGATGAAAGAAAGTTTGATATGAATAGATCTGATAAGTATAGTGATAGATATGTTATACCTATGCATAGAAATAATTTTGGGACTAACCAATGGATGCAGGATCCTAGAAACAATTTTTTGCAGGCTAACCGTTATGATCCTAGCACACAGTACATGCAAAGTTGGGGATCATTGAAGAGAAACAGAGGATTAACTCTTTGTTACAATTGCAGAAGGCCCAGACATCTTTCTAAGGAATGCCCTGGGCGAAGACCCAATTGTCTTTGTTGTAAGGCTATGGACCATGAAGTACTGGATTTCCCTAGAATGATTGCTAGACTTGAAAAGTTGAATATGGAGCAAGTAGGAGATCAAGAGACTCAGATTATAGAGGAACCCTGGAAAAAATCAAAGAAATTATTGATGAAAATGCAAGAAACCCCTAATGATCACAGAGACCTCATATTATTAGAAATCTTTAAGAAGAAAGAACCAATTGAAGTGAGAATAGGAGACTTCGACATTGACTGTGTTTTGGATTAAAAAACACCGACGAACATTATGATAGAAGGAACCTGGAAAGCTATAGGAAGACCTGACATGACCCCTTCATTAGGAGGAATAGGGTTATTCAGAGGAAAGTTGGTAAACTTTTGTGGAAAGCTCACTCATATATCTATGAATGCTCATGGAGATTTGACAGAAGAAGATTTTGAGATTGTTAAGTTCGTAGAGGACAGTGCCCCATTTACTATGTTACTTGGTAAACCTTGGATTGAGAAAGATCAAGCCAGAAAATAGGAAGCATAAAAGGACCTAGAACAACAGAGACAAGAGTTATGAGACTTCATGACTAGAAGGATCACTCAGGTGATTGAAGAATGGTAGAATAGATCAAGGTTTCTTGACCCTAGGAACTTGGATGACAAAGTTGATAGAATGCTAGAAGAATTCGAGAGGACCAA
This sequence comes from Picea glauca, assembly GCA_000966675.3. Lineage (NCBI taxonomy): Eukaryota > Viridiplantae > Streptophyta > Pinopsida > Pinales > Pinaceae > Picea > Picea glauca. Next base: position 119,504 of record JZKD02S2156376.1, read on the forward strand.
AACATATGTTGGACAAGTAATACCCATGGATCTAAAGAAAGAATCTCAGCATTGCGAAGTTACCATGGCAAGAGAAGAAAACAATCATAATGAAAAAAGGATGACCGAGACGAAGCTCACTGGAAAGAAGGCTAGAAAACTCATGAAGAAGAAAGCGAAGTTGGAGAAATTATATAACATTCCAGAAGAAACCCCGCAAAAGGAAAACATGCAGAATTTAAACTTCATCGGGATAGCAGAACAACGACATATGGCACTTCACCATGTCTAAGTAATATATCCATTAGAATATTATATACACGTTCCGTTGATGGTTCGAATGGATTGAAAGAAAGTTATGACCTGTTACCTGACCGTTAGACTATGCCATAACAAAGAGATCAAGAGTTAATGGACCCTCCTATCCGTTGCAAGCAGTCTGTTACAACTTTACTTAATTATTTCTTCGTGCCATGCGTAGAAGACACTTTTGCCAATTGAGAACTTGAGCTCATAGAATACCCACAGTGTGGAATAGTGACTACCCTGCCTTGCAATCTACTCGGTTACGGTACCTTCATCCCATTGAAAACCTGAGAAAGTGATCCTAAGCTTACATGTATGACAAGCTTAACGCAACAGAAGAATCGGTGAGAGAAGTACTCTCTAGATTAAGAACTGAAAGAGTTTTGTTGGAAAGAGGAATGTCCACCGGAGTCCAAGCCTCGTCATCAAGAGGAATAGCAGCTTCTCCATCCACTGCTTGAGCTGGAACATCACGACAGACCACTAAGAAACGTACTAAACATAGAGATGAAATCGTGAACGCCAAACTAATCCCGAGAATCTTTCCCTCTTACATACTTCCTCTGAAAGATGAAATCAACCGTGACAGTATGCCCCAAGATTATGACTATCCTATGATCACTACATACCTACCGAAGGGAGTGTGCACAATTCGCACTGAGCAGACCAAGCTCACAACATTGAATTTTTGCAACTTCAACCTTGGTGACCGGAAATCCTACAGTATGCTTGCCCCACACAAGTATCTGATGATGAAAAAGGGGAAGAATTTCAAGATCATCCCTCAACAATGGATGATGAACCTCGCACAGTCCACCTTACTTAATGTAATGAATATTCCACACTTTGGAAAGCACCAGGAGGTGAACACTTGCATAAAATTTCTACGGGCGAGTTACCATGGAGGATATCTCTGGTTGAACCTGCGTATAACGATTGATCCGACTCTGATCAATTAGATCACTGGGATGAGCATGTAGGGCCTTGACCCACAAGACTATTACCATGGAAAGACCATGTATCATGCTCTTTCACAAAAGATTAAAGAGGCCTATGGAAATGTTGAAAAAGGCACACAAGGTTACAAGGTAATCTTTATTTACAGTGGCACAGTGTGCCTCGCCTGTCAGATGATTGCAGGAAAGTTAGTCCACAAGAACAGACCGACACAATTATCTGGGTTTGTATTTGATCTCACAGGAAAATGCGTAGAAGGAGTCCAAATGAACTAGTTGAAGTACTTAGTAGATCAACTCGAATTGGATTGCAGAGAAGTGCAACACCAAGGAGATGAGTTCCACTTCAACTGGCTTCTCATCCTGATTGCCTTCATAGCATGGGATATGCCATAGGATGTCTTTCTTCTTAAAACCCTATCGTTTGAACCATTGGATGCAAAGTTCAGTACATTATGGTACACTACATATATGAACAGGCAATGGCAATCAAATAACCTCTTTCACAGATACTACATCTAGTTGAAGACCGCGATAGAAGACACACCTCACATTACTCCAAACACACTCCACAGATTCAGACCCTTAATGAAGTTCAACGCGGACCTCCACTTCATATACCTAACTCCACATGCTGATGAGCACCAGGAACAACTGCAGTCTTATTATAAACTGACATAAGAAGACCTTGAAGATATCACCAAGGAATGGTTAGTGGACCTCCTCGTTGTAGCAGATCCAACAGATATTTCAGATATCAATAGCCCAGAAGCTACGCAGGACACACCTAGGCTCAGTAAGACAAAGAAGACAAAGAAGACAAAGGAGATGAAGAATATTGAAGAGGTTCAAGATGTGGATAGCCGCTCTGTAAGGACAGCTTCCGTCACACCAAATGAAGAAGGTAACGACGAAGACCTAGAAGTAGTTGAACAACAACAAGAAGACGAAGTTGAAGTTCTAAAGAAAAGAAAAGGGTCACCTTCGAAGTCTTTCATTAAGAAGAAAGCCAAAGTGACTGTGACAAAGATGAATACCATGCTCAATTCAGATGACTTCATCTTTCTCCTCGTGACTTTGAATGACTCTATAGAAGAGATAAAAAAAAAGAATGGGGCCAAGCAAGAAATGATGTACAACAACATTGAAACCAAGCTCTGAGGAGTGCAATGATCACTTCAGTCTAGCCGCACATCACCTATGAAGCCTCTGCTAGAAGGAACAATAGAACAGGGAGATGAATCAGTTCAACTCCGTAAGATCGCCGATATAGTTGAAGTTCGTCTTCAGAATGCAGAAGAAGCAACATCAAAGGTTACACAGGCCCTACAGAAAGAAAAAGAGGAAATCATAGAGTAGCGTCGAGTTGCGTAGCAAGAGAAGGATGCCATCCTAGCAAAATTTGAAGAAAACAGAGCTAAAATCTATAAATAAAAGGAGCAGCTGCTTGCGAAGCAGATCGAGATTAAAGAAGCAATCAACAAAGAATTTCACTTTTTGACTGGCTTAGAACAAAAGGCGGAAGAACCCATAGAATGATAAGTAATGAAGATTGCTGAAGTCATTCAACAACTACAACAAAGAGTAGTATAACTAGAGCTCCAAGCTATACTGAGTACCCCACAAGAAGAACGTGACCAACGAGAAGTGAAGGCCTGAAGTATAGTAGAAAGGATTAAGGCACTCACAGAAGAATGTAAGCAATTAAGTAGTAGAAGTGTGCAGATACATGAGAACCTATTCGAGAACTTTGAATTGTACAAATTGGAGTCACAACTCTAGGAGGTGAAGTACCAAGCCGAGAAGTTACAGGTACAGCTAAAGGCCCTACCGACCCTAGAGAAAATGAAGATGTCCCACAAACAATGCATCATGCAACAACAGATTCATATGATCCAGAGCAAGGTCATGGAAGTTACGCAACAACTTCAACCTTTGCAGGATAGGGCATGTCAACTATTCTTAGAGATTGAGAGCCAAGGGACAGACCTGGAAAAGGTCATGAACATAGTAGAGCAACGCTTAGAAGGACCAGTTAGTAATTCACTCATTTAGGAGTTTGCTGAGCAAGAAGCAGTAGCAAAATAATAGGTCGAAGATGCTCGAGTGAAACTCGAGGCCTTCGAGTTAGAGTTACCGAAAAAAGAGTGACTCGAGATGAGTTACAGGTGAGTGTTGGGGGCATGTTGGCCCTTGACCAAGTTTTGAGGAATACTTGGTCATAGTTGACTGTTTGGTACTTCGAATGCCTGTTGAAGACAGAGCGCATGGCGAAGCGGAGATCACAGGATCTCACCACCTTTTGTGGAACCTTTTTGGGTTTTTTTGGGAATATTGTAACGGGAAAGGGATGTCAGCCCTTGTTTAGGCCTTTTTCCATGTATAAATAGAGGTCTAGGCCAAGTAAGAAAAGAGGCCCTGTCTAGTCGATGACTTAGTGCATAAGTTGGATCTATGTGATCAGAAGTCTGTGTGACTGTAAGAGTTCTGTGCATGCTGTAATAAGTGTTGAGTGCACAGAGTGTGAGAAGGCTTAGTGCTTGGATCTACCCAGGGAAAGAGGATCTAGCGAGCTACACATATCTCTTGTCTTATGCGGGGTAGGATCTTGAAGGCTTAGTGCTAGTAGCGGTATCTATGTGATCAAGTACCGTAAGGTTCTATGCATTTTGTGTAAGACTTGAAGAGTTGAGTGGAGGTCTCTGCGAGAGACTGTGGAAGGCTTTGTGCTGAGTGCAAGCAAGAGGGATCTAGCGAGCTATGCAGATCCTCTATCCCGTGCAAAGTAAGGGTCATTGAAGCTTCATGTTGTAACTACTTGATCAAGTTAATATAATGAAGACTTTGTGGACGTAGCCCCAGGGTGGGGGTGAACCATGGTAACTCTTTGTATTGTGATGATGTGCTTGTCTCTCTCTTGATAATTGTTCCGATATGTTTAGATAGATCTATTGATGCTTTGTGCTTATGAGATATGAATGCATGTTAGATATGATACATAAGATGCTAAGTGCTTAATCTATTGAGTATAACATGTTTATCATTTCTAAGTGCTAGATCTGAGTAATTACTGCGGTGCTCTATGATTTCTTCGAAGTGTATTAATGAATGTATGTTAGGAAATAACTGATGCTAAGTGCGTTGTAAGAAAGATAATCATAGATTTGTGTCCCAGCTAAGGTTGCAGACACTTGAGTCCTGTAACAAACCCTGGCTCTACCTCCGGTGAGACTTCATTTTCTTCACAGGTGTTGCTGAAAGGGTCGGTAGTTAGGGCTTTGTTGGTGCACTCTTGAGCATTGAACCCTGGGTCTTCCCCTATGCCAACAACATGCACTACATCTGAGACTTAGTACATGAGGGGATCATTGACTTGTAGTTTTTTCCTTTAGCAGAACAAATTGTAGACATCTTCACGAAGAACTTCACTAAGTAGAAGTTCCATTCTCTGAGAAGTCGTCTTGGAGTGAAGGACACAATTTCCTAGAAATTGTCAGTTCTTATTTTTACATACATTGTACT
>JZKD02S2156376.1:124291-146628 GCA_000966675.3 Picea glauca
CTTTCCTCATTTATTTCAGTGTATTTTTTGTATTTGGGTACCTAACATGGCCTCGTTTCCAGGACCTATTCTTTATTTTCACCATAGTGATGTTCAGAGGGGGTGTTGGAGTTACTTCATGCACACCTAGGATTTATTTTTCCTAAGGTTTTTCCTATGTTTATTAGTCATTATCTAGTCTCCTAGTTTTTAGGGGAGAATATTCCTTCAGGACAATATTCTCTTCAATTTTCACTTCAGTTTGATCATTTGAGTGGAGTCTATATGCTACATTGGGATTATCACCATGCAACATTAGGATCATCACTAACTAATGCACATTGTCCTTGGGATCATCACCATACTAGTGCATTACTCATGATTCCCTAATCTCCTCCTCACTTCACTTTGTTTCAGTCAATTAATTGAAGACTGATAGACTAGTTAACTCAGTTAGGTGGCAGTTCACTTCAATAAATTCCTGAGAGACTAGACTAGGTGGTAGTTTACTCCCCTAAATGTTGGTGTGTTCCCATATCACTCTAGACCACCACTATGGAGCATTGGCTTCTCCTCCAATGCGCATTAGTTGAGTTATACATAATATATCTTGTTTAAATTATCAATTATTCATTTGGTTAATGAAAATTCTTCCATTCTTTCTCTCCTGCTTCTCTTTTCTTCTATTTTCTCTGCAACTATGTATGTCAATTCCCATCTAGATCTATTCTATGCAAGTTCAACACATTTACACTAGGAAAATATTTTATTGGCCCAGACTAAAAAATAAAATATTTGATTACTTAGCCAAGTGTTTATAATGTCAACAAGTTAAGGTAAAGCACCAAAATCCAGAAGGGTTGTTGTAGCCTCTACCAATCCAAGAATGGAAATGGGAAACCATCTCCATGGTTTTCATCACAGGGTTTCCAAAATCAACCAAACAGTCTGATGCCATCATGGTAGTTGTGGACAAACTGAGCAAGGTTTCTCACTTCATTCCCATCAAATCAACTTGCAAGGCAATAAATATTTCTAGTATTTTCATGAAAGAGATATTTAGACTGCATGGCCTGCCTAAGGAAATCATATCCAACTGATATACAAAATTTACTTCGCACTTTTGGAAATCTCTAATTGTTGGTTTTGAAACTAAATTGCTATCAGATTCGAAAACTGCGTATGATGATCCCAAATTCATTTTCTTTTTGTGTCAAGTGCGTCAGACGCTTCCTAGGGGGGACCCAGGGGGGGGGGGGGCTAGGTATGGCCCCCCTTGGTTACGCACAACGTCCTAAAATTTGTTTTTGGGCATTTTTTGCTATTTTTAGCAGTTTTCTAAATTAATCTCGGATTAAGGGACTAGGATTTTGGTAGATATGGAATACCTAAAACATTGTATATATTTTATGGTGAATGGTGAAATTAATACAATGAAGAGTTGAAAGGTTTTCTCTTGGTTAAGGGTTTTCGATATAAATCTCTGTGTACTATATATATGAGCCATTTATTAATTTCTGTTTTTCTTAAGAATCTATATGCATTTCTTTAATTCACATGTTTAAAACTTACATGTGGTATCAGAGATCTCTTTTGACTTCAGAGGGATGCCTTTATTCCTAAGGGTTTGGCTTGGTCTTGATAGATCAAGTTTATCTTGGGTCTGTGATAAATATGGGTTTAGTGGGAGCTTTTGCAATGGTTATTCAAGTGTAGAAAGAGGAATGGTGAGATCTTCTAGAATCAAGATAGTGAAGTTCAATGGTAAAAACTTTGAGCTATGGAATCTCATGATGGAGGATCTTATTGTAGACAAAGAACAATGGATTGTTGCGGATCCTGGTACACCGCCTACTAATACGCTGCCTACTGGAACAAAGTCAACTGGTGCACAACCTACTAGTACACCACCTACTGGTATGTCAAAGGAATATTGGGAGAAGTTGGACAGAAGAGCAAGGATTGCTATTCGAATCTTCCTGGAAGATTCGGTGTTGTTGAATGTCTCGGGAGAATCTACAGTCAAGGAACTATGGGATAAGTTAGGGAATTTGTATCAATCAAAGTCCCTGGTAAACACGTTGTTTCTTCGAAAGAAGTTGTATCATATTAGGATGGAAGATGGATATTCCATGATATAACATCTAAATTCCTTTAATACTCTGGTAAGTCAACTTGTCTCTGCTAATATTACGATTGTAGAAGAAGATAAGTGTATTTCTTTGTTATGTTCTTTGCCAGACTCTTGGGATAATTTGGTTGTAGCAATTGGTAGTACCACTCAATCTACATTGAAGTATGAGGATGTAGTTGCATCCTTGTTATCTGAAGAGGTGAGGTGGAAAAGAATGGATGGTCAGAGCACAGATGATTTATTTGTAAGAGGTCATACCCAAGAAAGGAATCCTGGTAAGTCTTCAGGGGGGGAGGGGGAGATCTAAATCTACAAGTAGATCTAAGTCTCCAAAAAAATATTTGAGGAAATGTTGGAAGTGTGGTAAAACAAGGCATTATAAGAAATATTGCAAGTCTAATAAGGTTGATAAACCAAAGGGATCTGATAGTACCTCTTCCATAGAGGCAAAAACCTCCACTGAAGAAGGAGGTGATGTTTACTTGGCATCTACAGGTACACATGCGGACCATGATGTATGGTTGATCAATTCAAGTGCGTCATAGCATATGACTCCTCAGAGGGAGTGGTTATGTGAATATGAAAAATACGATGGTGGTGATGTATTCCTAGGAGATGAATTGACAGCCAAAATCATGGGATGTGGAAGGGTTAAGTTGCTACTAAAATATGGAAGGATCAGAACTCTCCCTAGGGTTCTGCACATTCCAAAACTAGCCAGGAGTCTAATATCTGTAAGCAAGTTGGATGATGCAGTAGTGGATATTGTATTGGGAAAGGGCACTTGCAAGATGGTACGAGGAGCAATGGTATTGATGAGGGGAGTTCGGTGTGGAACTATGTACAATTTGTTGGGAAGCACTTATACTAATGGTTGTAATATTTTTGTTGTCCTTGAGCAGACAAATAAAGAAGACAAGATCAATATTGTCCTTGAAAACAAGACCATGCCGTGGCATCAAAGACTGGGGCATATTGGAGAAAAGGGCCTTCAAACACTACACGGTAAAGGTATGGTTGAAGGTGTGTCTAATTTCACTCTGGATTTTTATTTTTGTGAACATTGCATATATGGTAAACAAAATTGAGTAAGAATCCCATATGGTGCTACAAGATCAAAGCAGATCTTGGAGTTGATACACAATGATGTGTTTGGACCTATTCCTGTTCCATCTCTAGGTAAATATGTGTACTATGTTTCATTCATAGATGATTTCTCAAGGAACACATGGATTTATTTTCTTAGAAAGAAATCTGAGGTATTTGATAAATTTAAAGAGTTTAAGGCTCTGGTAGAAAATCAGACAAAAAATAAAATAAAGGTATTGAGGATAGATAATGGTGGAGAATTTTATGGAAATGAATTCGAAGAATTCTGTAAGAAGTGTGGTATAGCAAGGGAGAAGACTACTCCATACACACGTTAACAGAATGTAGTTGCAGAAAGGATGAACAAGACACTGATGGAAAACACAAGGAGCATGCTTAGTGGTGCCAGGTTAGGACAATAATTTTGGGCAGAGGCAGTGGGTACAACATGCTACCTGGTCAATCGATCACGCTCATCAACATTGGATGATAAAACTCCACATGAGGTATGGACAAGAAAGAAACCCTATCTTCAACATCTTAGAGTTTTTGGTTGTGATGCTTATGTACATGTTCCAAATGAAAATAGGAGTATGCTGGATAATAAAGTTGAAATGCATATCTTTATTGGTTATAAATATGGTGTGAAAGGTTATAAGCTTTGGAACCCAGAAACTAAGAAGACTGTTTATAGTTAGGATGTTGTTTTTAGAGAGGTAAAAGATGTTTCCAAACAGGAATTCCTACCAAGGAAAGAAGAACCTAAGAAAATAGAGCTTGAGCTAGATGATGCAAAATATGAATCATCTGAAAAAGATAAAGTAGAAGAATAAGAAGAACCTCATACCCCATTATTGAGGAGATCAGTGAGAGAAAGAAGGCAACCTGAAAGGTATAGTCCACTTGATTTCCGTTCCAATTTTTCTTTATCTATTACTGATGATGATCCCAGATTCCAGAACTGTCAGGGAAGCAGTGAATGCAGAGGATAGTAAACCATGGAAGAAGGCCATGGTTGAATAAATGGATGTCTTGGATAAGAATGAGGCATGGGATATAGCTGAGTTGCCAGCTGGAAGAAACTCTATTGGTAGCAAATGGTTGTTTAAGAATAAGTTTAATGCAAAAGGAAAATTGGAGAAATACAAAGCTCGGTTAGTAGAAAAAGTTTATTCCCAGGTAGAGGGAATTGACTTTGATGAGATTTTTTCTCTTGTTTCCAAGTTAACTTCTATTAGATTTATTTTATCTATTGTTTCTTCTTTTTATCTTGAAATGGAACAGATGGATATGAAAACAACATTCCTACATGGGGATATTGAAGAAGAAATCTACATGAAGCAACCAGAAGGATTTGTAGTGAAGGGAAAGAAAGAGTTGTTCTGTAAGCTAAAGAAGTCACTATATGGTATGAAACAATCACCTAGGATGTGGTACAAAAAGTTTGACACATACATCCTTGGATTGGGATTTGTGAGAAGCAAGGCTGATCACTGTGTATATTCCAAGTAGGTTGGTAATCACTTCATTTATCTAGTGTTGTATGTTGATGACTTGTTGCTGGTAGGAAATAACATGGATGTTATCAAGGAGGTGAAATCACAACTATCCTCCAAATTTGACATGAAGGATCTCGGTGTTGCTAACTTCATTATGAGAATGGAGATTAAAAAAGGTCGTGCAAACAAGAAACTCTGGTTGAATAAGAGAAAATATGTTGAGACGATATTCCAGAGGTTTAATATGCATGGAAGTAAACCGATCAAGGTTCCTATTCCTATAGGTGTAAAGTTATCTACATATCAGTGTCCCAAGACACAGGAAGAAGAAAATGACATGTCCCATGTTCTATATGCTAGTGCACTTGCCAGTTTGATGTATGCAATGGTATGTACTAGAGTGGATATTGCACATGTAGTGGGAGTTTTGAGAAGGTATATGTCAAAACTAGGGAACGAGCATTGGACAACCATAAAGAGGGTCTTCAGGTATCTTCGTGGCACTACCATTTATGGATTATGCTACCAAGGAAGACCAGGATTGGATAGAGTGGTGGAAATACATGGCTTTGTTGATGCATAATGGGCTGGAGATATGGATCACTGAAGATCTACAAGTGGGTATGTGTTTAACCAATTTGGAGGAGCAATCGGTTGGATGAGCAAAAGACAGGTTGTAGTGGCACTCTCAACTAAAGAAGATGAATACATGGCATCCATTCATGCAAGCAAGGAAGTAGTATGGTTACAAAGATTGTGTTTAGGTATTGGTTTGGTACAACAATAAGTGAGATTAGATTATGAAAATCGGAGTGCAATATTTCTGGAAAAGAACCCCGCTTATCATTCGAAGACAAATCATATTGATGTTCAATATCAATTTGTGAGAAACATGGTTGAAGAAAAGAAGGTGTTGCTGGAAAAGGTTGACACTTTGAAGAATGTTGCAGATTCATTGACAAAGTCTGTGAGCACAGAAAAGTTCTCTTGGTGTAGAGTAACAATGGCCATTGTTGCCCTGGATTGTTGACTATATAATCTCGTGGACTCCTGGATTCAAAGAAAACAACAAGTGGGAGAATGTTGGGTATGTGTTATATTCTTTGCATGTGTTTGTGGGTGCGTCATATTTTACAACTGTGTCTAATGATCCCAACTTCCTTTGCTTCCTGTTTTGTGTGCACCAGGCGCTTCCTAGGGGGTCCCAGGGGGGCCAGGTATGACCCCCCTAGTTATGTGCAATGCCCCGAAATGTTTTTTTGGGCAGTTTTTGCTATTTTTAGCGGTTTTATAAATTAATCTTGGATTAAGGGATTAGGATTTTGGTAGCTACTGAATACCTAAAACATTATATATATTTTATGGTGAATGGTGAAATTAATACAATGAAGAGTTGAAAGGTTTTCTCCCAGTTAAGGGTTTTCGGTATAAATATTTGTGTACTATGTGTATGAGCCATTGATTAATTTATATTTTGCTTAATAATATATTGCTTTGATTCACAGGTTTAAAACCTATAATGACCCCCCACCAGACCAGTATTTTACTAGATTTAAATTATTTAGATCCAGAACAATCCTCTGACCCATAAATAAAATTACCAATGAGGTTGGTGGTGGGAATCCCTCCTCAGGAGTTAATGAGGAGATGGGGAAGATTACCCATATGAAACACTTCCTGACCTGACCATGAATTGGGGATTCAAACCCACACAAACTTGTTGAGGAAGGAAAGGAAAGAATCAAGTTCGTGGTTAGAGGGGAAGAGAAAAGGAGAGGAGTGGAGAGATCATTTGTCCTGAAGGATAAGAGCACGTGCAACTCTTTGGTTTTGGGGAGAAGTGAACAACAATATTTCCCTAGGTGCAAGAAGGGTTGTAGGAAGACGAGTGACTGAGGAAGCACTCGTTGCAAACCCCCTTCCTTGGTGAAAATAAAACCAATTTCCAAGTTCATGTGGGAGGAGGAGGGTAACCCCCCTCTCTGACTATCATTGAAAAAGAATGAAGAGTCTCTCTTAGAGCATCATGGTCTATATAGGGGGTGTCTAGTGGTAAATTCATTTAGGACTGGTCGTGCCTATGGTTGGGTGGAAACAAACACCTCTCTTAGAAGTTGCTTCACGAATCTGGTTTCTTGATAAGTATTCTTATCCTTTATATAATACATTTGAAATGATGGTTGAATGCTTATGTCCATAGTTAAACTTTACATTTTATGATTTATTATAGAAATGTTTATGGTTATTCTGTGAACCCCTGTTTTTTAATGGTTTCTAGTTGTTTCCGCTTAGAAATAGGAGGAATAATAGACATGGCTCTTCAAATAAAATTAGGAAGGAATTCACGGTTCCTGTATAGGTTGAATAATACCTTTTCACATTTTATAACTTAAGTCTATGAATGGAAGGCGTGTCCTTCAAACCAATCGATTAAGGGACCATGGGTTGATGCCCGCGGCTTTACCCAAACCTTGGCTGAGAACTAAGAGTGTCACCACTGGATCTTGATAAAGTTCCATATGACCAGGACCTTGGAGCCCTTCACTAGGTCCAAAAGGAGCTAAGCTATTTTGGCTTTTTAAATCTAGGAGTTCGGAGCTCCGGGATGCTATGAACTTACAACCTTCAAAATTAATTGAAGTAAACCTATTTTAATGGTTACCAGTGAGGTCGACCGACATATGGTGGTTTCCTTAACTGTGACCGTAGGATTTGTCTCATCGTTAAACCCTGTCCCACTTACCAGTTGTGAAGTAACGTGATGCACAGATCCAAGGGTATTCAAGATCCTCCTTGACCGTTGGATTTACATCATGGTCAATCTGACGTCGACTGCTTTGGGAGAATAGAGGTGTCATAACGCTAGAACCTCCGAATGTAGAATTCATGAAGCGACGAGAACTATATATCATAGGATGTCTCAGGATCTTTCCGGGAGAAAGGGAGTGTCAAGATGGTTTAACCTCGAACGCAGAACTTGTGAAATAACATGAACCATCGATCCAAGGGTGACTAGGGATACTACTTGACCATTAGATATATATCATTGTCAGCCCAATGTCGACCACTCTGGAAGTAAAGAGGAAGTCACACAACAGATTCATCGAACGTCGAAGTTGCAAAGTAATGAAGGCCATGGATCTATGGATCTACGTGGACATATCTCATCCATGATATCTAAGGGGTGTTGGAAGGTTTTCAATCCATAGTGATGTGGCACACTAATGTCTCCCAGGGTGGCATGGACCCACATTCAATGTGCCATGTGTCAGCTTGATTCGTTCTTTTCATAGACCCTATGTGCCCATTAGAACGTCACACATGTCACCCATCTATGGGGCCTTATGTCATCTCTTCCTTGTCACATGTCATTCCCCTGACACATATTCACTTGAACTATTAGTGGGTAGTGTACTCGAGACCCACTTGTCGTTGCCTCTACCTTTAATACGCCATCACATGTGAGGGTGAACCCTTCAGGAGTCTGGGTCTTCAAGACTTCAGAGGTTTTGAGTATAGTATCTTAGAAAGGATGAAAGGGATAAAGGTTGGAGCCACATGGAAAGATTTCATGATCCTTCAGAAGTTCGATATTTCGGGACTTCGGAGGATATGCACGTAGAAATAAAAATGGGTGTTCAATGCCAAAGCATTGAACACCGAGTTCCCATAACCCTGTATGTTGAACAAGGATGAAATTTTATTCGAGGATTTGATGGTGGATGGATTTCCACCATAGATACAAGAGTGCTAAGGAGATCTGGGACTTCAGGGAAACTTGGGATGTTATGAATGAGATGAACCCCCATAAGTACCATGTTACCTTTGACCCATAATGGCGGAAAATCTTTGGGAGGGTGTAACTCCCAATCCAAAGATCGGATTTTAGAATGGTGGCAATTATTAGAAAGCTTGTGGAGAGCAGAAGATGATGGAGATCTCGGAAATATGATTCAAGATTTTTAACGAAAGTGAAATTATGATGCCCCATACCTTAAAATAGTACTTAGGGGTCAAGTGTGTTACACATTTTTGTAGTCCAAAGAGTATATCTTCTACTGCAGGTTTCATTCAAAAAATTCTAAAGAATTGAGACCTAATATTTAAGAGGTATGAATGTACTTTCAAGGATCTGATGATAGCCCTAGAAGACAAATGTATTCCTAACCCTATTGAAGATGATGAAGAATTCATTGAAGAACAAGAGAATGACGAAGGATTTGATGAGTAAATTCATCAATAACATGAATATAATATAGATGAAGACTTCATTGAAGATCATGAGTTTGTTAATGTAGAGTTTCATCACTCCATAAATGAAAAAAATGATGAATACTTTAAAGATCAAGCAACTCAAGACTTTGTTAAAGAACTAGAAATTAAAGAAGAGATTCATGGAAGAAGTTATCAAACTCTTTAAGAAGGCCCTATTGGAAAGAGCACTCCTTCTCATGAATATGAGACATTGTAATTTTATCCTCCATTTAATGAAGATGAGGGTATCCAAGCTTCCTTCTTTCCTTCACATAAATACAAGGGTATGGTAAGTTGGACTCATCTCCAAATATTTGATTCATATGATGCATTATTTGATGACTTGGAAAGTAAAAAGTTTTTAGAGAAACCCTTGGATTTGGTAAATTTTTCATTTGATCAAGAACATGGAAACCATGAGACTGAAAATATTGATGATCTTATTCATATTGGAAGGAATAAATGGGGTAAGATTTGTTTTCATTTTCATGGGGATACCATTTAAAATATTTATGATGACTCTAGGGTCAAGAGCGTGCAATTATTTCCTTTGTAACATCCATTGGTGTCAACATATTTTCATGATTATTATTATCCATATATGTACATTGATGATTCATATTTTTGGCAATATGAACAAGATATGTTCAAAGATTTATTTCGACCACATACGATTGATTTATTACAACCTTCTCATAGAAACTTCAAACCATATTCTATGGGGTATGATACATATTATTTTGAGCACCTAGAGTTATTTTACAAAGAAATGTTTTAGCCACCCCTATGTTCAGATTTTGGTGAAAATTCATGTGTCAAATCATGATTAGAACACTCTTATGGGGCCATGATTCACACATGGAAGAAAAAATTTCATAGTAGAAGTTTCCATCCATATTTTTCTTCATATTATCCTCAATGTGTGATTGGAAATACTATTGGAAATTATGTTTTTGATATTAATATATGTATGGGGAAAAAGTATTTTCAACTCGTGGTTTGTTACAAGGATTTCCACCCACACATAGAAGATCAAAAAGCCCTAAGATGGGTGTAATTTTAATTTCAAGATCTTAATTTACAACCCATTTTCATTCCCATATTTGTCAAGAAATCATGAGGTGGTTCTCATATCTCTTATTATTCCATATCAAGCCTTAGGGGGTGACATTGTGAAAGAAATCCAAGGTGACCATATTTATAAGTACATGGATCAACCTTAAAAGATACAAGGGTTGTATCATGAATTATTTTCTTGGAGAAAGGATGATCCATCATTGGTATATTGCAACTGTATTCAAATATAGATAGAAAAAGATTATGGATGTAGATCTTGGCTTGATTTTTGTAATCTTTCCCACCCTTATGAGTTGGATTTGATTTTTGGTAATGATGTAGTCTGTGCAAACTCATGATCAATTTCATCTTGACATATCATTTTTTTAGTTTCTAACTAAACACAAGGGTATAAATTTTGACATCGATGAGATGCTAGGATGACTTCATTGGTTCTATCATTATACCTAGCATTTATGTTGTCCTATAGCATTAGGTAGGACATATTGTATGCTTGTTTTCATGCATCTTAATTGTGATTTCTCATTTTCTTATTTACAATTATTGTTCGATCATATGCATTTATTATTAGTTTCAATTTTGATTTAGCCATGTTTATCATTAAAAAGTAAAAATAAATTGATGTTATGGTTTTACGGTCGTTTATTTTTACCTTTCATTTACCAAGGGGACCATATCCCCCTACTTGTATTCACTAATTCTCTTATGTTATAAAGTAGTGTGAATTTTTAGTTGTGATGTAGAGTATAGGTCTTGGGATTCCAATTTTTTTTGAGGTTCTCATGCACTCTATGGTGATCACATGTGCCCATGTTGGAGTTAAATTTTACCCCTCACTTCTATGTGTAAATAAAGGAGGAATTTTTCACCATGATCCACATTTCAAACATCATATATGATGATGTTATTTTGGACTCTCCAAAAACTATTTCCTGCATATTCCTTCCATTACATGCTCAAGTCATCTCACTCATATTACATGGTGCATTTACATTCTCAATTACATCGTTCTGACACTTGATATTGAGTTATAAGGTTAATACTTGAGGCATGAAAATCATGATCATGGATTGATTTGGATAATTAATCATGATGATTTGTATTTATGATTTTTTCCTTGTCCCACATTGATGGTCATTATGTTTTTCTAGTCAATTGTTGTCACTCTTGGGAAACATTGTACTTTTTTTGGGCCTTAATGGGGTTAATGTGTCCATGTCCCTTACCATGAATACCATATTCTATGATCTATAACCTATTGATTTTCCTTTATTTTTTTATGGTTGTTACATTTATATCCAAAAGGTTTGTGATTCACAATCCCATGAAAATAAGGGGCTTGAAATAATAAGGTCAATGTATCTTTATAAAAATAGTTACATAGAAAGAGAGAAATACCTAATTTAAAATGCAGAGAAAATAAACCAACAATAAAAGAAAAATATTTAAAAAATCGAGAAAAAAAAAGAAGCATGAGCTCTACCCACTCTCTTAGAGGCCATCACAAAAAGTCCTATACAATTAATGCATATCGTATGAAAGGACTTAGAAAATCAAATGTAAAAATACAAAAAATGTTAAAGATGTAACGAAAAAGGAAATTTGGGTCTAGAAAGGCACAATGTTGAGGAAAGGGTACCTCATTGCCTAAACACTCTCTCTACAAAAGAACTCATGAGGATGACTATTAGACATGGCCTTGCATGTGAATGACATCCACCACATGAAGTAAACCCCAATCCACACCATTACCATTTCACATACTCGTTGATGGGTTCCCTAGGACATACCTCTTGGCCTGGGTATTGGAACACCTAATAGGCAGTATTAAAGAACCTCTTGTACCTAGATTTGGAAAGTTATATAATTTTGTAAGATGGTGTGAAGTTTGAAGAGGATATTCTGTGAGATCTATCTAATGGATCTTGTATTAACATGAATCACTTTATATGTTGTGTTTGGATTGTATACCTTACCTCTAGTCTTCATGATACATCTTGGACCACATGAGCTCATCCTTGAATGATGATTCCATATTCTTGGTGGATATTTGGATCCTTTGGAGGATGTTGAGGGGATGATACATGTTGTCACCTAAAGTTTTGGGGTAAATAATGCATGCAC
Source organism: Picea glauca (assembly GCA_000966675.3). NCBI lineage: Eukaryota > Viridiplantae > Streptophyta > Pinopsida > Pinales > Pinaceae > Picea > Picea glauca. The sequence continues at coordinate 136,448 of JZKD02S2156376.1, forward strand.
ACACAAAGGTGTGCACTATAGTTTTTGCACGCACAACGTTAGCAGTGCAAGGGATGTAAAAAGGCATGCGCGCCTGTCAAAAGTTCCACTATGTGCATTGGAAATAAACAAGATACCAAATGCATGTTGGAATTAGGAAGAGAATATTTGAGAAATATTCTAGAATTATTAACTCAGGAAACATGAGGGATCATGGAGAAGTTAAGGGATGAGCTGGAAAGTTAGTTAAGACTGTTGTGACTCCAAAGAGACTACGTGGACTACATGTGAGTGGAAAAAGCATGCAAGACTCGTAGTCAACATAGAGAGTGTAGAGGAACTTAAAGTGATAGAGAACTAGAGAAGAGAAAGAAACAAAAAGGAAGCAAAAATGACACATAAGAGGTTGTCGTTGTTATTTTTTTCCATTTAGTGGGTTCTCTTTGAATGCTCTTGGTCCAGAGACCAGTCTAGTGAGGTTTTTTAAGAGTTTGTTTGCGAGTCTATTTTTGTAGTACATGTAGAGTCTGAGAGAAAGTGCATGAAACCTTGTAGTGAACTACTGTGGGAATATATGAGAGCATAAGGTGTTGTTTATGATAAATGACGAGTCTCTTGGTCCATGTATATGACTATTTGAATGAATAAAATACAAGATGCAACTATTTGTGGCATTTACTTTGTTGATAATGTGTCCAAGGAATGTATGTGTTAATGTTACATGTTAATATTTAAGGATATTGCAATGGAATGTATGAATGTCAGCCTCAGTGCATTCCCTGTGAAAGTTAACTCTTAATCACTGACATAAGACCAAATGGTATTTATGATTATTATGGCATCTTGGGTGAGACCTTCTTCAACCTTCGACTAAGTATTTATATGCCATACCCTTGAGGTTTTTCTTGGTAAAGTCTAGATGAACCCTGGGTTGTGAACCCCCTAGGATAAAGAAGGATGTGCACAAGAGAACCAACTAATGGTTATGTTACTAGGAATTATAGGTTTTGTATTGCAAGATAAAGGTAGACAATGAGGTGGTATACATCGCAAGAGGAAATACAAGATTGGTTGACCACAAAGAAAGATGAGTATGATTACCAACATGGAATGATGGAAGGGTAGGTATATCTACATTTATATGCATGAAATTTTCTTTGGTGAATATCTGTGTTTATTGTATGAATGGTTTAAGAGGAAAATTTCTACTAATAAGGCTTTGAGGCCTAAAAAACCACTAGTATGGGATCAGGTTACAATTGATAGGATGAAGGCATTGGACAATAAGTGGGCTCAAGCAATTGAGATCTATTTTGATCAAGTAAAGGAAAGATACATTATTTTATTTGATGTATATTATAGTGATTATTTCATTGATGTTGAAATAAAGTTTATTGAAGGTCGAAAAAGATTTCTAGAAGAAATATCACTATGGATCAAGATGTTGTTCATGGAGAAAGCGTTGATGCACATGAATCCAGATAGGATGGTTGAGTAGACTCCCCTATCACTCGGGGGAATGAAAAGAATGGGGTAAAGAGAGAAAGAAGATAGATACACTAAAGCGGATCCAGAAGATGTTAATACAAGGTAAGAGAGAGAATGGACCCAAAAGAGAAAAGGAGAGGGAGAGAGAGTCAAAAGATACACAAGAAGAGTTGAGCTAAGGAGGAAAGAAAAATAGAGGAGTGAAAAGAATATAGGAAGGGGTGAAAGATAATGGGTGAAGCCCATAATGAAAAGGAAGGAGACTACACTAGGAGGAAGAGTAGGAGAGAATGTTTTGTCAGAGAGGATAAAAAATGAAGATAGGTCTACGAAATGGTGTGATTTCAAGAGTAGGGTGTCCAATAAAGATACTAGAAGTAGTGGCAATAGTGGATGAGAAGATGAAGTCTGACCCCCTTTGATATTGCATGATCCAAGAACTTCAAAGGAGGATAAGGTGAAAAGTAGAGGATAAAAGGTAGGAGAGGTTGATTATGGTCCCCCAAGAGGAGGGTAAGAAGATTTAGCGATAGTGGATGGTATTGCACAGATGCAAGTGGGAAACTCTATAGGTTCCCTCATAAGAAATGATGGAAGAATATGGAAGTACCCCCACTTTGAACCATCCCTCTTGCACATTTCTAACCAGGAAGAAAGAAAAATAGATAGTGCAAAAATAGGAGCAGAAGATGAAGTAGAAGAAAGGAGAGAAGACATGAGTGAAGAAGAGGATGGAGTCAGTAATACTTTGCAATGAAGAATATTACTACCAATATCCCCAACATTGAGTAGACAATAAAGAGGAAAAAGTTTGAGGTTGAGAATGGTGAATGAAAATTCCACTCTAAGGCTACTAATTTTCAAGGCCACTGTGATAATGGGATAGACAAGGTCCCTGATAGACATCGAGATATATTTTCTCAAGGAGCTCCAAAAACCTAAGTCAAAATCTCAATGTGTTATAGATATTAAACGGATCAAGTAGAAACCAAGAGAAACCATGTGGGATTATAACAAACGGTTCAATATCTTGTTAGATAGGATGAAATTTCATATCCAGGACTTGCAACATAGAGAATGGTTCATTGTGGGGCTTATTTCCCATAGCTGAGTCCTGCTCACCCAAAAGAAGGTGAGAGTTCAAGCAGAGGTGGTGGAAATTGTGATGCTCCTAGAGGTGACACTAGGAGGAGAAACATCGGTAGGTTTGGTGGAGGTACAGTTCCATCTTTCCAACCTAACGATGCAGTTGAAAGATATGGAAAAGGAAAAGGTGGTGCATGAACACATATGGTGTACAACGAGATCAAATGGTCATCGTAGAGACGATTATCCTATAATGGGAAATTATCTAGTGACTGGTGTGCCAAATCCATTTTTGGTTGGGCCTTAGACAGAATGGTTCAATGTTTGCATGGAGTGGGGACATATACCACTTGACTTCCCAACATTGGAGAAATATTAGAAGACTCACCATACTCCATTCTATGAATTCTGCAAGTCCATTGGGCACAATGTGAACAAATTTTAGTCACTTCAATTATGTAGTATCACATTAGTGATGTATTTCAAGTTCAGGAAGAGTAGAAGGGTGGTGAGCGTCTAGGCATTGAGAGTGGTGAATATCAAGGAGGCCCTAGAGGTGGATATGGATGTGGCCTAGGAAGAGCATATGGAAGAGGTGGAGGAAGACCCCCCACTTATTTTAATTTTGGTAATATAAGCCATGTATTGAGATATTACATTAAATTGTGCTCTCTATGTGGGTACTATTATAATACTCAACATGTCACAGATAATTGTCTACACTTATTGAAGACGTGGGAATATAAGAAGGCACACTACAACATGGAGACTATAACTCCATGTGAGAATCAAAAGAAGGATGAAGAAGCATTTTCTAGACTTATTGAATAAGTGGGAAGAAAAGAAGGAACACTAAAACATGGTGACTATAACACCATGTGAAAATCAAAAAAAGGAACAATAAAATGTGGTGACTATAACACCATGTGAGAATCAAAAGAAGGATGAGGAAGTTAATGTGTGGGTGATAAACTAAGGTAGAGAAAATATGGGAATGGAATTTGAGAATGAAGAAATATTAGGCCAAAGAATGAAGGGGAATATTAGAAAGGCAGTGTAGCCTAATCCTATTCTTGATGTTGCACAATAGAAGGAGTTTTTACGTGACATGTAGAAGGCCCTATAGGAACTAAATAACATGCAAAGAGTTGTATCACATGACACAAAGGTCGCTAGAATATTCTTGAGTTTGTGAGGAAGTATAGTGTGTGACACAGAGGTTATTGGAGGAAGCCCGATCCCATAAAGAGTTGCAGTGTGCCACACAGAGGAATTTGGAGGAAGATCGTGTACATGAGGAGATATAGTGCACAACAAAAAGGTCATTGGAAGAAGCTCGTAGGAAAGAATAATTACAAAGAGATGAACAAAGGTCAATAGAGGAGAACATGCATGAAGAGTTGAAGTGCACAACTCAAGAAGAAGAATTGTGCGATATGGATCATGAAGAAGAAACTGAAGAACAAGTAACTTACTACTTGTGTTGTTGTCTTAAGTTGTTAAATGATCTCGATGTTGCAAGAAAATTGACACATATGTTATCAACCTACATGGGGGAAGAACGGAAAAATATAGCTATATCATCCCCCCTACTAGAAAGCGATGTGTGTCAGGTCAGTAAAGATAAGTGCATAGGAAGAGAGTTCAAGATGATGACTAAACTTGGAAGCTATAAGATGGATGGTGTCATTTTGGATTTTGTATCTGACGTGAACATATTGCTGAAGAAATCCTGGTATTTGATGGGTAAATCAAACTTTCTCTTGTCACCTGTTCAACATCAGTTGGTGAATCAATATAGAATCTATCCTATAGGCCGACTGGAGTAGGTCAAAGTGAACATAGAAGGGGGTGAAGAGGAAGGCATATTTTGAAGTGATCGAGATCATGGATGACTCATATCCATACCTTTCTTTACTTGGCATTGATTTGTCATTCGAAAACAATGTTGTGTTGAATATAAAGAAGAGACAAGTGCCATTTTAGATAGACACCCTACGCATGATTTCTCCATTAGATCCTAATGAATGAGACAAATACGACGAGCTTGTGAATGAGCATGCACAAAGCTATGTTATTGAAAACACATACCATATCATGGGGTGTAGGGAAGATCATATCAATCCCATTGTAGATGGGAAGATGAGTTGGAGAAGCATGAATTCCTATGATATTGATTTGGAGGATTCCATGGAGAGGTGGAATCGAAAAACATATGAAGTCTCTACTAAGAGGTTTGTGTGAATTACCACTTCAGGGCGTGGTGATGAATTTGGTCCCTATTTTTTTATGGGATGGATCCAATGGATACTTTAATTGTATGGATGCAACATATCCCTCCCCTCCACTAGGTGTTTTCCCTCGATACAATGTTAATATGTATACCTGCGCAGTGGTGGGAAATTCATCACGCACATTTCTGTGAATATAAAGTTGTGGAAGATTCTATATAGGAAAGGTTTAGGCTACATGTGTTCTTGTGAGAGGCATTGGGTGGAAAATTAGTAGCGGGGTGCACGAAATATAGCTATCAAAACTCAATGTGATCAATTGTAAATAAATTCCATCTGCTTAGTCCCTTTATCCCATATCAAGCAAAAATCAATCTACACAGAATTAACAGAACAATAGGAGGTCAATGAATGCTCCCAGGTCCAACAATGACTAGTGTATAAAATCCATGATGGAAATATGGAGGTTGGATCCTCGTGAAAAAGGATCATGACTCATCAGGGGACACTACGACAGACTAATACTTAGTGATCTAATGCAAGGGTGCGTAAGAATCATGCGCGACACTCCTTGAAGAATAATACTTGTGCATGTATGAAGTTGTCAACATCAAATTAAAGAGTTAGGCAACATAAACCCTTCCACGAAATAAATATCAACATATATGTCATATGTTTCCAAGGGTTAACATATTTTGACAGTACCTGATGATAAATGCCAATATATGATCCGAATATTATGCACGTTTGAAAATAGAGATGAGTTTGAATGTCTCTTGAATGTGAGAGGATAGATTGGGCATTCAACTAGAATGTTGTGTTGAATTTGAAGAAGAGACATACACCCTATGCGTGATTGCACAATTAGATCCTAATGAAGGGAACATATATAATGATCCTGTGAATGAGGATGTGTAGAGATCTATTATTGAAATATATACTAGATCACAGGGCACAAGGAAGATTATATCTATCCCACTATGAATGGGGAAATGAGTCAGAGAAGTGTGAAGTCCTATGATACTGATTCAGAGGATGTCATGGATAGGTGGAAGCAAAAATTGTATGAAGTCTCTACTAGGCGGTGCATGTGCATTACCTCTCCAGTGCACGAAGATGAATTTGGGCCCTCTCTATTTGATTGGTCATATCCAATGGATATTTTAATTGTCTGGATGTAGAATATGCCACCCCTCGAATGGGTGTTCACCCTCAATACATTGTAAACATGTATACTTGTGCAATGCTGGGAAACCCATTGGGCACGGATCCATGAATGGTAAGTTGTAGAATATCCCAAACTAGAAAGGTTCAGGCTGAGGGTATAAATATTCCAAAACATGTGTTCCTATGAGAGGCTTTGGCTGGTCAAGAAGTAGTGGAGTGCACGAAAGATATATTTAAAAATTCAATGTGGTTTGTTGGAAACCAATTCCGTCCACTTAGTCCCTCTAGCCTCTATTGAGTAAACAAACAAGTTGTAAAAATTTAAAGAAATAGTGGGAGGTTAGTAGATTCCCTCAGGTCCAAAAAATACTAGTGCATACCCTCCATGGTGGAAACCAAGAGGCTAGATATGCGTGAAAAAGCATCATGACCCACCCGAGGTTGTTGTGGTAGACTGAGACTCGGTGAAATGATGCGAGGGTGAAAAATAATCATACACGCTGCCCAAAGGATAAGAAATTCACACGCATAGAGCCATCAATATCAAATTAAAGAGTAAGGAGGAATAAATGCTTCCATGAAATAAATATCGACATATCCATCATACCTTTCCAAGGGGTTAACATGTTTTGACAATACCTGATGGTAAATGCCAAGATGATGTTTGAATATTATACACATTTGACAATAGAGATGATTTTAAATGTCCCTTGAATGTGAGAGGACAACCTATAACAAAACAAAGGGAGTTTGATACAAACATATACCAAATCCTCTTCTACCCAACAATGTTAGTTTTATAGGATCTTGGATGGGGAAATTTCAAGATGTTCACTTCATTCTCCATGTGGAGGGCCAAAAAATGGTTCTTACATAAGAATGGGCCAAGCAACTTTGACGAGTTGACATACTATCCCTGGTCAAGTGTCCCCACTTTGGCCATGGGGAGTCAGTTACCATTTGTGTTCACTTTTTTCTTACTCAATTACACGGTGGCTACCTCTAGTTGGGAGAAAAATTCACATTTGATGCAAAAGAAATCCATCAAGTTACCATACTTCCCATGCATGGAGAGGAACCCAAAAAATATCTAAAATATAAAAACACTTGCTAGGATGATGTGTATGGAAAGTACAACACGTGTCGGGGAACATTCAATGTGGTGATTTCAGAAAACAGTGATCAACAAGTTTGGTTTTCCACCCAACTGCTAGCCTGCAAGATATTTTAGAAATGCAAGAAGGATGAGTGTCCATTTGGCATCATCGTAGTTGTTGAACAATGTCTAGTTAGCCTAGAGATGATATATCCTCAATCAATTCATCGATGATTTCTTGGATGCACAAAAATTTGGGAAGGACTTCCATTACAGTTGTATTAAATTTATTCTTTCCATGGTTCACTGGAGAATCCCTCTAAGGTTTGAGCATGGCACTATGGGTGTCCTAGAATCCCCCCCCGCCTCGATTCCTACCCTTTCAAGTTATTGGAGACCCTGTAATTTAATAAACAAACAATATAATCTTTCATATGTGATACCAACAACTTATCTAGGTGACTGCCTTGCAAGTGTGCATCCTGCGGAATATCATCAACATGTATTCCAATTATCTTATATTTGAATGAAATTTTCATAAAATTTATATATATCATAGTGATGACTAGGGCAGAACCATTGCATTACTTCCCTTCTATATCATGGAAGAATATATCCAATAGGGGGTGGTAGAGTGGACAAAACATTTGAAATCCGTCTTGGATGATGAAATATACACTCTTGAAGTACGCACTAAGCACAACTGGGATCAAAGGCAGGCGAAGGATGCATGAAAGAAGGAATAATGTGTGTCTCCCACTAGAGGGGTATCCAAGGACAAGGATTCTTCAAATCAGAAATAAGAGCCAATTACTACATCCATAGACCTACTACACATCAGGTCCAATCCTAAACACACGAATTTTGATCAACATACAACGACCTTCCCAACACACAATGCGCAACAACCATTGTAGTCAAAACCTACCATTGAAAAATGACAATGGACTGACCTGACCATTAGAGTGGCCGCTCCTCCTATATAGTAGGACTTGGGATGAATTGCGCCTGGGATTGTGACTCTGGTCACTTCCCTCTAAAGAAATTTTTTCCTGTAACAACATATTCAAATAGAGGCCACTCATAATTTTGACGATCTCTGCTTCTAGTGTGCAAGTGTCATTCCTTTTGTTGACACAAAACCTCTTCCATAAACCTCAATTCATGGCTCCAATATTCATGCATGGCTACTTTGATTTGACGCTTCACTGGTCACCTCGACAAACATGGTCAATGTAGGGTTCCCTTTAGCACCAATTCCTAATCCAACTATGTAGAATTGTATTACTACTCTACTTAAAAAATTGGGGGAATGACACTAGACACTTATTCCATCCAATGCACAACTTCAATTGCAAAATCAAGTAGAAATTGTAGTGCACAACTCGACTCATGTGCACTATCAACAAGAGGTTCATGCTCACCAAGTCTTGCAACAACTATATGACATAGAAGTCTCAACACATAAAAACACAATGGCTCAAGGGTATGGTCGATAGTGCACTTTCCTAATACCTCAAAGGAGGCTCAGACATTCCCCTCTTTATTAATTATTGAAATTAAAAGCTCATATTTAGGAATTGGAGTCATAGAACCTACCACTCCACAATTGGATCCAACAAAATGCACCGGAGGATCTAGAGATGCAGAAAAATATTGTGGTGGCCAAATAAGCCATCTGTGGCGTCCAGACTAGAATAAATTATTTTCTGAGATTGGTTGAATATAGTTTCACCCTATGGAACCACTTACAGAGTGCACGAGAATTCATCTCCATCGATTATAGGGTTCATGTGGTAGAAGAAAAAGTTGTTCAAAAAAAGATCGGATTTAAGCATGGTGGAAATTGTTAGAAAGCTCGTGGAGAGAAGAAGATGATGGAGATACCAGAAATAGGATTCAAGATTTTTAACGAAAGTAAAATTATGATGCCCCATCCCTTAAAATAGCACTTAGGGGTCGAGTGTGTTACACATTTTTGTATTCCAAAGAGTATATCTTCTACTACAGGTTTCATTCAAAAAATGCTAAAGAATTGAGACCTAATATTTAAGAGGTATGAATGTACTTTCAATGATTTGATGATAGCCCTAGAAGACAAATTTATTCCTAACCCTATTGAAGATGATGAAGGATTCATTGAAGAACAAGAGCATGATGAAGGATTTGATGAGTAAATTCATCAATAACAGGAAGATAATATAGATGAAAACTTCATTGAAGATCATGAGTTTGTTAATGTAGAGTTTCATCACTCCATAAAGGAAAAAATGATGAACACTTTAAAGATCAAGCAACTCAATACTTTGTTAAAGAACTAGAAATTAAAGAAGAGATTCATGGAATTAATTATCAAACTCTTGAAGAAGGCCCTATTGGAAAGAGCACTCCTCCTCATGAATATGAGATAGTGTAATTTTATCCTCCATTTAATGAAGATGAGGGTATCCAAGCTTCCTTCTTTCCTTCACATAAAGACAAGGGTATGGTAATTTGGACTCATTTCCAAATCTTTGATTCATATGATGCATTATTTGATGACTTTGAAAGTGAAAAGTTTTTAGAGAAACCCTTCGATTTGGTAAAATTTTCATTTGATCAAGAACATGAAAACCATGAGACTAAAAATATTGATGATATTCTTCATATTGGAAGGAGTAAATGTGGTATGAGTTGTTTTCATTTTGATGGGGATACCATTTAAAATATTTACGATGACTCGAGGTTCAAGAGCGTGGAATTATTTCCTTTGTAACATCCATTGGTGTCAACATATTTTCATGATTATTATTATCCATATATGTACATTGATGATTCATATTTTTGACAATATGAACGAGATATGTTCAAAGATTTATTTCAACCACATACGACTGATTTATTACAACCTTCTCATATAAACTTCAAACCATATTCTATGGGGTATGATACATATTATTTCGAGCACCTAGAGTTATTTTACAAAGAAATTTTTTAGCCACCCCTATGCTCAGATTTTGGTGAACATTCATGTGTCAAATCATGATTAGAACACTCTTATGGGGCTATGATTTACACATGGAAGAAAAACTTTCATAGTAGAAGTTTCCATCCATATTTTTCTTCATATTATCCTCAATGTGTGATTAGAAATA
>JZKD02S2156376.1:146638-164129 GCA_000966675.3 Picea glauca
GGGAGGAAGGAAAAAATATAGCTATATCATCCCCCCTACTAGAAAGGGATGTGTGTCAGGTCAGTAAAGATAAGTGCATAGGAAGAGAGTTCAAGATGATGACTAAACTTGGAAGCTATAAGATGGATGGTGTCATTTTGGATTTTGGATTTGACGTCAACATATTGCTGAAGAAATCCTAGTATTTGATGCGTAAATCGAACTTGCTGTAGTCACCTGTTCAATATCGGTTGGTGAATCAATATAGAATCTATCCTATAGGCCGACTGGAGTAGGCCAAAGTGAACATAGAAAGGGGTGAAGAGGAAGGAATATTTTGAAGTGATCGATATCATGGATGGCTCATATCCATACCTTTCCTTACTTGGCATTGATTGGGCCTTCGAAACAATGTTGTGTTGAATATAAAGAAGAGACAAGTGTCAATTTAGATAGACACCCTATGCATGATTTCTCCATTAGATCCTAATGAATGAGACAAATACAATGAGCTTTTGAACGATCATGCACAAAGCTATGTTATTGAAAACATATACCAGATCATGGGGTGTAGGGAAGATCATATCAATCCCATTGCGGATGGGAAGATGAGTTGGAGAAACATGAATTCCTATGATATTGATTTAGAGGATTCCTTGGAAAGGTGGAAGAAAAAAATATACAAAGTATCTACTAAGAGGTGTGTGTGAATTACCATTTCAGGGCGTGGTGATGAATTTGGTCCCTATTTTTTTTATGGGAAGGATCCAATGGATACGTTAATTGTATGGATGCAGCATATCCCTCCCCTCCACTAGGTATTTTCCCTCGATACAATGTTAATAGGTATACCTGTGCAGCGGTGGGAAATTCATCAGGTACATTACTGTGAATATAAATTTGTGGAAGATTCTATATAGGAAAGGTTTAGGCTAGGGGTGGACACCCTCCAATACATGTGTTCTTGCGAGAGGCATTGGGTGGAAAAGTAGCAGCGGGTTGCACAAAATATAGCTATAAAAACTCAATGTGATCAATTGTAAATAAATTCCATCTTCTTAGTCCCTTTATCCCATATCGATAAAAAAGACAAGCTACACAGAATTAATGGAACAATAGGAAGTCAACGAATGCTCCTAGGTCCAACAATGACTAGTGTATAAAATCCATGATGGAAATATGGAGGTTGGATCCTCGTGAAAAAGCATTGTGACTCATGAAGTCTCTACTAGGCGGTGCATGTGCATTACCCCTCCAATGCATGAAGATGAATTTGGGACCTCTCTGTTTGATTGGTCATATCCAATGGATACTTTAATTGTTTGGATGTAGAATATACCTCCCCTCAACTGGGTGTGCACCCTCAATACATTGTAAACATTTATACTTGTGGAATGGTGGGAAACCCATTGGGCACAGATCCATGAATGGAAAGTTGTAGAATATCCCAAACTAGAAAGGTTCGGGCTGGGGGTATAAATATTCCAAAAGATGTGTTCCTATGAGAGGCATTGGCTGTTCAAGCAACAAGGGAGTGCATGAAAGATATATCTAAAAATTCAATGTGTTTTGTCATAAACCAATTTTGTCCACTTAATCCCTCTAGCCTCTATCGAGTAAACAAACAAGTTGCACAAATTTAAAGAAACAGTGGGAGGTTAGTAGATTCCCTTAGGTCCAAAAAATACTAGTGCATACCCTCCATGATGGAAACCAAGAGGCTAGATATGCGTGAAAAAGCGTCGTGACCCACCCGAGGTTGTTGTGGTAGATTGAGACTCGGTGAAATGATGAAGGGGTGAAAAATAGTCATGCACGTTCCCCAAAGAATAAGACATGCACATGCATAGAGCCATCAACATCAAATTAAAGAGTAAAGAGGAATAAATCCTTCCACGAAATAAATATCGACATATCCGTCGTACCTTTCCAAGGGGTTAACATGTTTTGACAATATCTGATGGTAAATGCCAAGATGATGTTTGAATATTATACACATTTGAGAATAGAGATGATTCTAAATGTCCCTTGAATGTGAGAGGACAACCTGTAACAAAAAAAATGGAATTTGATAGAAACATATACCAAAGCCTCTTCTACCCAACAATGTTAGTTTTACAGGATCTTGGATGGGGAAATTTCAAGATGTTCACTTCTTTAACTACGATATATGCAACCTTGTCCAATTACCGACCCAATTCTTTTCCATCTACACCCAACTTGTTTTGCATGTGGAGGGACAAAAAATGGTTCTTACATAAGAATGGGCCAAGAAACTTTGACAAGTTGACATACTATCCTTGGTCAAGTGTCTTCGCTTTGGCCATGGGGATTCAGTTACCATTTGTGTTCACTTTTTTCTTACTCAATTACACAGTGGCTACCTCTAGTTGGGAGAAAAATTCACATTTTATACAGAATAAATCCATGAAGTTACCATACTTCCCATGCATGGAGATGAGCCAGTTGGAAAGGTGGGTGGCCACCGATATCCATCTGGATCAATTCGTTCTGCTCATAAAATCCGGATCAGGAGAGGAACCCAAAAATTATCTAAAATATAAAAACACTTCCCAGGATAATGTGTATGGAAAGTACAACATGTGTCAGAGAACATTCAATGTGGTGATTTCAGAAAACAGTGATCAACAAGTTTGGTTTTCCACCCAACTGCTAGCCTGCAAGATATTTTAGAAATGCAAGAAGGATGAGTGTCCATTTGGCATCATCATAGTTGTTGAACAATGTCTAGTTAGCCTAGAGATGATATATCCTCCATCAATTCGTCGATGATTTCTTGGATGCACAAAAATTTGGGAAGGACTTCCATTACAGTTGTATTAAATTTCTTCTTTCCATGGTTCACTGGAGAATCCCTCCAAGGTTTTAGCATGGCACTATGGGTTTCCTAGAATCCCCCCCCCCCTCAATTCCTACCCTTTCAAGTTATTGGAGACCCTATCATTCAAGAAACAAACGATATAATATTTCATATGTGATACCAACAACTTATCTAGGTGACCACCTCGCAAGTACCATCCTGCGCAATATCATCAACGGGTATGCCAATTATCTTATATTTGAATGAAATTTTCATAAAATTTATATATATCATAGTGATGACTAGGGGGGAACCATTGTGTTACTTCCCTTCTATATCATGGAAAAATATATCCAATAAGGGGTGGTAGAGTGGCCAAAACATCTGAAATCGGTCTCGGATGATGAAATATACACTCTTGAAGTATGCACTAAACACAACTAGGATCAAAGGCAGGACAAGGATGCATGAAAGAAGGAACAATGCATGACCCCCACTAGAGGGGTATCCAAGGACAAGGATTCTTCTAATCAGAAATAAGAACCAATTACTACATCCATAGACCTACTCCACATCAGGTCCAATCCTAGACACACGAATTTTGATCAACATACAATGACCTTCCCAACACACAATGCGCAACAACCATTGTAGTCAAAACCTGCCATTGAAAAATGACAATGGACTGACTTGACCATTAGAGTGGCGACTCCTCCTATATAGTAGGAGTTGGAATGAATGGTGCTTGGAATTGTGACTCTGGTCACTTTCCTCTAAAGAAATTTTTTCCTGTAACAACATATTCAGATAGAGGCCACCCATAATTTTGATGATCTCTGCTGCTAGTGTGCAAGTGTCATTCCTTTTGTTGACACAAAAGCTCATCCATCAACCCCAATTCATGGCTCCAATATTCATGCATGGATACTTTGATTTGACCCTTCACTGGTCACCTCGACAAACATGCTCAATGTAGGGATCCCTTTAGCACCAATTCCTAATCTCCCTTTAGCACAACTTCAATAGAAAAATCAAGTAGAAATTGCAGTGCACAACCAGATTCGTGTGCACTATCAACAAGAGGTTCATGCTCACCAGGTCTTGAAAAAACTATATGACATAGAAGTCTCAACACATAAAAACACAACCACTCAAGGGTATGGTCAATAGTGCACATTCCTAATACCTCAAAGGAGGCTCAAACATTCCTCCCTTTATTAATTATTGAAAGTAAAAGATCATATTTAGGAATTGGAGTCATAGAACCTACCACTTCACACTTGGATCCAACAAAACACACCGGAGGGTCTCGAGATGCAGAAAAATATTGTGGTGGACGAATAAGCCATCTGTGACGTCCAGACTAGACTAAAGTATTTTCCTAGATTGGTTGAATATAGTTTCACCCTATGGACCCACTTACAGAGTGCACTAAAAGTCATCTCCATCGATGATAGGGTTCATGTGGTAGAAGCAAAGGTTGTTCAAAAAACGAGAATTTTATATTCTCTACCCTAAGTGGATTAGTGCCAAGCTATTATGATAGCCATCATGACCAAGAAAACGTAAATTAATGCAGAATGTGTGGAGTAGAAGAACATTTAAGAGTTGGAAAATGACGCGGCTAATAAGGCCCAAATATTTTATACTCAGTTGACAGCCATGCAACTTTCTGTTGCTCCCATGATCGAGGATATGGATTCTGTGGAATTGAAATCTCCTCAGGTTATGATAGATGATGAAAAGGAAGTCGTTCAACTCACACAAGAAATTCATGACACCCTTGATGAATCTGATAATCAATTCAAGGTTTCCTTTAAGAAATACTAAAAAGGGTTCCTTTCTTAGCATTAATTATACCATAAGCAATCCATTGGCTCAAGGACAAGCCAAATAATAGTGGTGGGGGGTTTTTGGCACCCAAAGTTTTAGGGTAAATATTGTACGTGCGAAAAAAGGCATGAACTATAGTTTTTGTGCACATAAAAACAATTGTGCAAGGGATGAAATAAGGTGTGTGCACCAACTAGAAGTTCCACTATAAACACTATAAATAAAGAATATACCACATGCACATTGTAATCAAGAAGAGAATATTCAGAAAATATTCCCGAATGATTAACTTAGGAAGAATGAGATATCATGGAGCAGTTAACGAATGATTTGGAAAGTTAGTTAAGACTACCACGACTCCAAAGAGGATATGTGAAATACATGCAGGCAACATAAGCTTGCACAATTGGAAGTCAGTAGAACAAGCGGAGCATAACTGAATGTGACATAGTGCCAGAGTAGAGAAATAAAAAAAAATGAAGCATTGACGACACAAAAGAGGTTGTTGTTTCTATTATTTTGTTGGTTGATTGTTGTTCATTTAGTGGGTTCACTCTGAATGTTGTCATTTGAGAGATGAGTTTGGTGATGTTTTGTAAGAGTCTATTTGTGAGCCTAGTTTTGTAGTACATGTAGAGTCTAAGATAAAGTGCATGGCTCCTCGTAATGAACTACTAAGAGATTGTGTGAGAGAAAAGGGCATTGTTTCTGATAAATGATGAGTCTCTTGGTCAATGTGTATGATTGTTTGAATGAAGAGAATACAAGATATAACTATTCGTGTCATTTACTTTGTTGATTATGTGTCTAAGGAATGTATGTGTTAATGTTACATGTTGTTAATCATTAATTATATTGAATTGGAATGTATGAATGTCAGCCTGAGTGGATTCCTTGTGTAAGTTAACTCTTCATCACCGACACAAGACCAGATGGTCTATGTGATTCTCATGGCGTCTCGGGTGAGACCTTCTTCAACATTCGACTAAGTATTGATATGTTGAGGCCTTGGGATTTTTTTTGGTAAACTATGGAAAAACCCTAGGTCATCAACCCCCCAATTTTAGTAAGGATGTGTGCAAGAGAGCCAACACTTCCCCACTTTTATGGAGGTCCGTTGAACAAAACTTGATCACCTCTATTTTCCTTCTCCTAGCATAATAATAAAAATAATTATCAAAAGAAGAAAATTTTGAACTATTATAAGCTCATGGTGAATCCCTCAATCTCAACTTTGTGATACATTTTTCATAATCAAAATATTACTTCGTATACCTAATATATTCAATATTTCATCCAGAAGTCGGACAGAGAGATTACAAAAAGAACTTTGAATAAATTTTCTAAGTGTCGCATTCTCCTCGCCATTTTAAAATTTTTGAATAAGTACTCTCCTCACTTAGTCATTTCTCTCACCTTTCATATCCACTCTTAACCTCTCCTCTCCTTTCCCTAAACCTATATTCATACTCTCATTCCATATTTATCCATTTTCCCATTACTCTCATATTCCCCTTACTACTCCCCACACTGTAACATCCCAAGACCGAGCCCCATTTGTAATTGAAATGTAATTATGTTTGTAGGTTGGTGAGACAAGTAATTATAAGCTGGTAGGATTATGTGTATATTAGGCCGAAGAGCCTATATGCTAAGGTCAGTGGGCCTGATTTTTGTTTATGTAATTATGTAGATTATTAATAAAATACATCGTTGTGTGTAGACCGACCATGAAGAAAGAGTTATGGGGGACTAAGCTCCATTGGGTAGGGAAAGGAATGGGGTTGAGAGGATAACAAAGAGGAGATAAGCTTGAGGGCTTAACCCAAGGGGAGTATTATAATGTATTTATGAAAAGTACTAAATTTGGGAAAATAAACCCAGTTATCCTAAGTTCCTTTGAGGAGAGGAACAAAATCCAGGTGGAGAGGAGCATGCTCCTAGAGAGCCAAGTGTCACCTAGGATGAATGTTGATTTATGTAGGAAGTTCCACATTTTTTGGGGTTCACGAACCATTCTGGACACCATCCTGAGGATTTGGCTCTCACCATTGCAGCTCTCTCATGATTATGCAAGATGACCATTCTTATCATTTTTCTTGCTCCCCCTCAACATTATGACTAGTCTGGACATTTAGTTTCCCACGAGTTCATCCTCAAAATGCTAGCCATCCCTTGTGCAATTCATGTACACACTGAACAAGTACACAACTAGAATCATTTCTTCCTTTGTGAACCTTTGTAAATTGTTGAGTCGTTCCCTTGCCTTACCCTATTTTTGGTGGTTGTGTATTTAAGAGGTGGGTTGTTAGGCTCGTGGTTGAATAAGAAGGTTGTCAGGCATATGAGAAACTCTCTTCAGGTGAGAGAGTTTGATAGGAAGTGATTTATCCTGGAGGGAGTCTAGTACTAGCTATGGAGCTATGAGAATTCCTGATCTGACATGTTGCTGAATCCATGGAAGGGAAGTGGAGCAACGTATGGACCGTGGAACAATGAAGGTGCATATTGCCACGGTGGGACATACATGTGAGGAATGAGAGTCCATGAGTAGTGAGCGTAAGTAGGCTCCTTGGAGAGAATCCTTCCAGTTGCATAGTGTAGTTTCATGTAGCCTCAACCTAGGTCTAGGATTCCTTTGCCCTGGATGGAGCTTAGTCCTAGCTCGGGGGTGACCCACTGCTGAGGGTGATGAGCAACGTGGTCTATGGATAGGAGGTTTGTGGAAGGTCTACACACAGTTGGTGGTATTCTCCAAAAAGATAAGTACCATTTATGTGGTCATTTACTTGCTTTGTATTTGTACATGTTTTATATTTATGAGTTTAGCTTATTTATGAGTTTACTGTTATTTCCACATTTATCTATATATTAGCATAATGTAATTATTTGTTAAGTTATATATGTATGATGTTATACAAGATTTTATGTGTGCCATATCCTAGCAGGTCTATGTCTGGGTATGATACCTTTTGGGTTATGAGAAGCTCAGTAAGAATGTGTTTTTTGGTATCATGACCCAACATGAGTGGTCGTTTATGTTAAAAAATGGTATCAGAGCTAAGTGAAACTTCCAAGAAGTGACATTTCCCGACCCGTTGGTGGGTGTGGACATAACAAAAAGGTATCAGAGCTAAGTGAAACATCCAAGAAGTGGCATTGCCTAACCTGTTGGTGGTTGGGGATGTTACAAAATCATATCAGAGCCATGGTTTCAACACTGAGCCTGGATGGGCCATCTTAGTGAAAGATAAAGAAAAAGTTTCAAAAAAGAATTGTTGTTGAAATGGAAAAAATTTAAGTTCAGAGCCCATGGTTTCAACACTGAACCTAGATGGGCCGTGTATGAGTAAGTGGAAGTTACAAAGTGCCAGATGGGAGTTGAAAGAATAATTGGCCAGTGTTCAGAAACACAGGAGGTGTAACAAGTTTAAGAAATGGCCACAGGGAAAGAAATCACAACATTCATGGTGTTGGGTCATCAGATCTGGGTGAGAAGTCGTGAGATCAAGTGAAGATTAAGTCACAGCCGTCAGATCTCATTGAAGGGGGATTGACGATGGGGAACCATTGCAGAAATCACAAGAGAAATTAAAGTGTGAATAAGTTGAGACTCCGCAATCCCTCAGGATAGTCAATATTGATAGATCAACAGATCAACGGTGGATATCGATACCACTATGGATGAGCATCTTTACATTGCAGAGATTGGGAAGGAAATTAAAGCATGAGAAAGTTGAGTTTCTGCAATCAGTCCTGGTCGTTGATCTTCACGATCCATTAAAACATGACGGTAGATATTGAAAAGTGAGATAAGCACCCAAAGGTTAAGTCGAGGTCACAAATCTCGGTCACATGTAGAGAATACAGAGCGAATTTTGTGCATTTCCTGTCTGTCGATCCAAATAGGAGATGTGTGTCAGAAGATCATCTTGTTTGGGAGCTCAACATTCGAGAGAAATGGAGTGTGCCAATGCTCAAACTCCTGAAGTCTCAAAGTTTGAAGTTAATCCAGACCATTCATTGCAGGAGATGCGTGTCTGAAGATTGGCTTGTTCGGGAATTCTATGTTTGGGAGAAACAGGGCATGCTAAGGTGAAATCTCCCAAAGCCCGAAGTCCTGAAGTAACATGGCCTGCTGATGTCACTAGGGATGACATGGAAACATGGGATGTGTGCCACATGTCAGTGAGTTACTATGTGACATATGCCACTCTCCTAATTGGGCCATGTGTTAGCTTCATGTGTCCTGACACGTGGCGCTCCTGGTGGTGGCATAAGGTAGTTAAGATTGGTGAAGAATTTAGCTGGATTGGTCTCGCATAACTTTGATCACGATCTATCAAGATCGATGTTCAAGTGGCATTGCAGAGATCATAGTTGCATGGAGGATAATTATACAAGGCGGTCCCGCAATCCAAACCATTGTTTCCCAAAAGGAGTACGTGTCAGCGTGGGGAAAATTACAGAACGATCGGTGGGTTACTCTAAAACCGCCAACCCATGTCCCCACAATTTAAAATGTATAAAGTTTTATGTGACTTTTTTAGCATTTATTAGTTCAAGCATGGAAACCGTGGGCCCCAGTGGATGCGTGGCACCAGATCATGAAGTCCAGAGAGTTGACACTCCGAAATAAATGGTGCATGAAGGAATGGAAGGAAGAATTTTCCGAAGTTTCATAGAGCCGAGGTGACGTGATGTAATGATGTCACTGGGGGTGACATGGAAGTGTTAAGAGATTAGTTGTTCGGGAAATTTGGGATGTGCAAATGTGAAATCCTTTGAAGTCCCGAACCTTCGAATCTCCGAAGTCCTGGAGCTCTGAAGTCAGGAGTTCTGTAATGGGTATCAGTCGTTGGATGATGGGAAGTCATATACCATTGATCCACCCTACTTCATGAGTTTTATTTTTTGGTACTCTGAGAGATTTGTTGGAAATTTCTTTGGAAACTGCTGAAGCCGGAGTCCCCAAAGCTCCGATCCACCTTCGATCTGAGCAAGGAATGTGGATTGTAGATCCACCATTCTTCGCACATTGTCAGTTCGTTGTTCTATGATGTTTGGGATGGGTGGAAAAAGGGAAACCTCTGAATTTCTAGAGCCCTAAAGTCTTGATGCTCCATATAAGCACTTATCAACCTAGCACTTGGTCACAACCCATGGTCACATGAGATTGGGGGGCAAAGAAAAGGGCTAGTGCCTAGAAATTGATTTCAAAACAAGGGGGGCTCAGAGAAGGAGTCTGTGGGGTCCTGAATCATACAGACCTATACCTAAATATGTAAATAAGTCCTGTGTACCTTACGACAGGATCCAACTTGACTTCAAGAACAAAATTCATCTCTAGAAGAAGATCACCTGTGCAAATATCAACTTCACAAGAAAGGAAATTTTTGGATAGCCATTAAGGTTAAGGTAGCTCACACAACCATGGTGAAAGAAGTTATAAGAGCCATCAATCTAAGGAAAGAATATATCGTGACTGTCAAAGCATGAATTCAGCAGAAAGACACAACAACCGTCATATCTGGGAGTTGCAAAGGGGGACCGTCGGATCAACATCTGATTAAGTCATGACCATCGGATCATCACAAGTAAGATCTACGGTGGAGAGAATTTTCAAATATTATGGGAAGAAATAACATCCATGCAGGTTTAACCTTCGCAATCCTCCTAGACCGTCGATCTGTAGATTTAGAAAGATCAACGGTTGGCATCGATTCCACTGCAGGCGAGAAGTTTCTATTGCGGAACTTGGGAAAGGAGATAAATGTTGCGCTAGTTGGGACTCTGCAATCATCCTTGATCGTATATCTCCATGCCGGTTCAAGAATGACCGTCGATCCTCTATAGGAGGTCAGTGCCTAAAGAATTGAGCGAGGTCATAGCCTCAATCACCTGGGTCAGAGTTATAGGTCCTTTGGGCATACGGAAGAACTATGTTCAATGCCTCTATATTAAAACGATGGTTATGAAGATATTTGATCCTATTAGTGATCGAAAATGATAGCTAAGACAATCCTTGGCACCCCGATTTTGGGGTTTACAATGCAGTTACAATAGAAGACTACATAAAAGGGTTTTAGGATGGGAGGGCCTTCATCAAAAAAATTATGCTCAGGACTCATAATTGAGTAAGGAAGAAGTCATCGGAAAGGTCTTGGAAAGAGGATTCCAACTATTCAGCCATAATTAAGGATTGAGCAGCTCAGATCACATGAAGTCAAAAAGAAGATTGCGGGTGACCATAAAAGAAAAATTGTGCCTATGTTACCAAAATGATATACCGTGGTTCTAGCTAACAAATTTTGATGTATGCCTTTTTTCAGATGTAATGATTACATTTAAAACATAAAAAAAAGCTAGAGATGTATACAGATCAAAGAAAGAAGGACAAATATATCTCTTCACTTTAGATTTGATATCTTTAAGAAGTTATTGGATTAGATGCTGGGTCCAGTAAGAAACATGGAAAACCCGAGTAAAATTCTGGTTTGGGGAAGACCTGTTCTATACGGATTGATATATATATCAAAATGCTAGTTTTTTTATAAAGAAAGACGAAATGTGTGCATGGATAAAGTGACAACATCTCCAAAGTTCAATCCTACAGTTTGGAGATAGAAAATTTCTATCAGAATGCGTAGTGGAATCATGGTATGAAGGTCACCAATGGTGACATGTTGGAAGTTGAATATGCATGTCAAAAGAAAATCATATGGGTTATGATAGGAGAAAGTAATAATTCATCAAGCAAATACAAGTGATGATATGCTTAGTCATGGAAAGGATAAATCAAGTACCTCAAGAAGGAAGTTGGTGTTAACTATCCTAGGTTACTTAGAGAACATGACTGAAAATATAATTGGGTCATGTAGGAGTTGGATCAGAGGGATCCAAGTAATAGTGGGATGCTGAAAATTAATATCAGCATAATATGTAGTTGCAAGTCCATGAACATCCTAAGATAATGGAAGAAGAAATCACGAGGTAGATATCAAGCAAATGGAAATGCAGGAAAATACTTCAGGATGGAAATCAAGAATAGTAGAGGATTGTTGGTGCATTCCAAAGGTATTGAATATATTTCCACAATAGCATGGAGATGTCAAAGCCAAGAAAGACTTCGAAAATAAATGAATCTCTGTAGAGAGTCAGTAAGGAACCATGACAAAGAAATTGGTTCTATGCATGATTTTAAATGCAAAAGAGATGGTTCTTGAGAAGAATCCATCTCAAGTGGCATAGAGCCATGAGCGACATGCCCAAATGTTGGAGGTATCACTTGAAATTATGAAATAAATTAAATGCAATATTAAGTACGTTTAATTAATTATGTGAAGATAGGAAAGGAGGCATATGTGCATCCTTACATTATGCTAGAGATTCGCTATGCAAGCCAAGTTTGAGGCTAGTTGGCAAGGAGAATAGAAGAGTTCAAGAAAACTCAAATACTAAAGTACTCAGTGAGGAAAGGGCCAAAGTAGTTCAGTTCGAAAAGTAAATGGATGTTGAATATCCAAAGTATATAAGACAAGATGATTGGAATTATAATTCATCCAAGTATGATTTGGGATAAATGGATCCAAGAAATAAATAAAAGTTGAAGGTTAATATCAACTTAGCATTAAGCTGGAAAATAAAATGCAGCCAAGAGTGATTTGGCTAGAAAGTGCTCAAGTCAGAAATAACCATGCACAGTGGTTTCAGTGAGAGCACATGAAGATTCTGGAATCCAGAAGAATTGAAGACTTCTAGGATCAACAAGGAAAAAAATGATACAGGGAGAAAGAAGTTTCTACAATTACTGCAACAACAAGTGTGTTATGGCTTGTTGTGATAGACATAAAGAGAGAATGCTTACATGTTTGCAAGTGTTGTTGATGATGTTGCTACAAAGAAGGAAGCAACAAAAATCTAGAATGTTGATTATAAGACTGATAAGAGGCATGCGAGCTTCTACTGTCATCAGCTAGTCAAGTAGCATCAAACTCGTTTAATGGTAGCTATGTAGATGAGATAATAATGATCAAAGTTGGAATGTTGGAAAGAAAAACGGTTGTTGAGGACATTAAATCCCTATAATTGTAGAACCTTGGTGGGGTTCTGGTAATGGGTTAGCGCTCTCCTTGTGTGTGAAATCCTTGGCAAGATGGATCACTAAAGGAATGCATAGCAGTGAAGGGATGCCTGAGCCTGAAAGGGAAAGTGCAACAAGGAGGAGGCAACTCAAGGATGCTTATGGCATGGTAGCTTCCATAAGGAGGGTGTGTCAAATGGAACAATGAGATGAATTATTTTCGGAAGCAACTCTATGGAATAGAGCAATTGAATTTGAATTGAAGTATGAATACCATAATTGGTGCTAGAAAGCAGAGCACCAGATGGATAACAAGATTCCAATAGGTAAATCTTGGAGATTTTTAAATAATTTGAATGGTACATGGTATATAATGCACTGAGGATAGTGCATAAATAAGGGGAGGGGATTGTAACATCTGAAGACCGAGCCCCAATTGTAATTGAAATGTAATTGTGTTTGTAGGCTAGTGAGCCAAGTAATTATAAGATGGTAGGCTTATGTGTTTATTAGGCTGAAGAGCTTAGATGCTAAAGTCAGTGGACCTGATTTTTGTATATGTAATTATGAAGATTATTAATAAAATACATCACTATGTGTAGACCGATCACGAAGAAAGAGTTATGGGGGAATAATATCCACTGGGTAGGGAAAGGAATGGGGCCCAGAGGCTAGGAAAGAGGGGCTAATATTGAGGGATTAACCTAAGGGGAATATTATAATGTATTCTTGAAAAGTACTAAATTTGGGAAAATAAACCCACTTATCCTACGTTCCTTTGAGGAGAGGAACAAACTCCAAGTGGAGAGGAGCATGATCCTAGAGAGCCAAGTGTCACCCAGGATGCATGCAGTTTTATGTGGGAAGTTCCACCTTTGTTGGGGTTCACAAACCATTTTAGCCACCTCCCTGAGGAGTTCACTCTCACCATTGCAGATCTCATGATTATGCAAACTGACCATTCTCATCATTTTCCTTGCTTTCTCTCAACATTCTGACTAGTCTGAACATTTAGTTTCCCACGAGTTCATCCTCAGCATGTTGTCCATCCCTTGTGCAGTTCACACATGCACTAAACAAGTACGCATCCAAAATCATTTGTTCCTATGTGAACCTCTGTAAATCACTGTTTCATTACCTTTCCTTACCCGATTTTTGGTAGTTGTGGATTTAAGAGGCGAGTTGTCAGGCTCGTGGTTGAAGAAGCAGGTTGTCAGGCCTATGATAAACTCTCTCCAAGTGAGAGAGTTTGTTGGGAAGTGATTTCTCTTGGAGGGATTCCAGTACCATCTACAGAGATCTAAGAATTACCGATCTGACTTGTTGTTGAAGCCCTGGAAGGGTAGTGGAGCAGTCGATGGACTGTTGAATAGTGGCAGTGCATATTCCCGAGGTGGGATAGGCATGTGGGGAATGACAATCCATGAGAAGTGGGTGTAAGTAGGCTCCTTGGATAGTATCCTTCTAGTTGCATAGTGCTGTTTCTCGTAGCCTCAACCTAGGTCTAGGATTCCTTTGTCCTGGGTGGAGCTTAGTCCCAACTCGGGGGTGACCCATTGCTGAGCATGATGAGCAACATGGTCTATGGATGGGAGGTTCGTGGAAGGTCTGTAAACAGTTGGTGGTCTTATCTAAAAAGACAAGTACCATTTATGTGTTCATTTACTTTCTTTGTATTTGTACATGTTTTATATTTATGAGTTTATCCTGTATATGTCGTACATATAGGCTTTACTATTACTTCTGCAATAATTTGTATATTAGAAGAATGTAATTGTCTATTAAGTTATATATGTATGATGTTCTGCAAGATTTTATGTGTGCCATATCCCAAAAGGTCTATGGTTGGGTATGATACCTTTTGGGTTATCATAAACTTAGTAAGAATGTGTTTTTTGGTATCATGACCTGGCTTGAGTGGCCAGGTCCGTTACAAAATGGTATGAGAGATAAGTGAGATGTCCAAGAAGTGACTTTGCTCGGCTTGTTGATGGCTGGGGACGTTACAAAATGGTATCAGAGCTAAGTGAAACATCTAAGAAGTGGTGTTGCTCAACCTGTTGGTGGTTGGGGATGTTACACACACTAATAACCATTTTCCCATTTTTCCATCTCCCCTCCTCTCATTTCCATACTTAACCATTTTCTCACTTCCACTCAACTCTCCTACTATATATTCCACACCTAGCCATTTTTCCCTCTTTCATTCCTTATTCTCCTTTCATTACTTAGCCATTTCCACATTCACATTCATTTTTCCTTTTATTTTGTTTCCAATATTCTTTTATTTTCCATTTTTATTATCTCATTTTCCATTTCCTTTCCATTATTTTCCTTTTCCTTACTCCTTTCCTAGATTTGACGTAATTATTTTTATATTTCATTTTATTTTCCATATTTATTTTATGTACTTCACATGATTTATATTACTCTCCCCTTCCCAACAATTAGTCAAATTTAAGACTTATTGTGGCTTGGTGATATTTCTTAAGACTATACCTTATCTCCACGACCTCCACAATGCACCACACCCTTAAATTCCACCACACTCATTATGCACCTATACTTATAAATATTCACAACTCTTTTTGCTATCTTTCACTAACTTTTACTATGTAACTCTTCCAACACTTAGTCAAATTTATAAATTGCAGTGGAATCACGGGTTAACTTGTTCATAGTCAGGTTGGTGATAATTCTTTCATATTCTATGTCCCTCATCCATCTAAATGCTTCTCCTTACTTAAAATATTTTACAACTCTTTTTTACTACTTTTTACCTCTCTTGTAGTATACCTAGGGAGGTAATATGGGGTACCTAGGGAGGTACCCAATGGGAATGTAGTTATGTGTTATTAGTGGAAGTCAATTAATATATGATAATGTGGTCATTCAATGTAAGGTGGACTAGGTCCACTATATTAATAAAGGCTCACTATGGTAGTTGGATAGAATAAATGTGAGAAGGCTCTCTAGAAGGTTCCCAGGAGATAGGGAGAGCTATATAAAGAAGTGTAGGAAATGTAATGAAATATAGTGAAGAATATTGTGATTGTACAAGCAAAGATTGCTTGAGGAGTTTTATCCTTCCATAAGGATTAATATATGGTGTTACCCTACCTCAAGGGTTTTCTCTATTTCTTGTGTTCATGTTATGGTGAATGGTTTATGGTTTATTATTGGTTATTTATGAAGAATATTTACAGATCTGGTTTAGGTACTTAACAAGTGGTATCAGAGCACTTTCCTTGGGTAGACATTGTGGACAAATATTTTTTATTTTTGCAGATTTTTTTTTCGGAGAAGAAAAAAGAGGGCCGCGACATTCTTGAAGTTTTCGGTATATTTCTATGAAATTTTTTCAGAAAATGGTTATATATATGAATTCCTCTCAGAAAAACACCCAATTTAAAAAAAAATCGTTCAAAACAGAGTCCGGAAAGTCAAGATATTGAAGTTTTAAAATCTACAAATTTTCAGGATTTGTTCCGTGGACGACGGCAAGAAAAAAATTATTTTTGTTGCATCTGGAGGCTGAATTTGCCCAAATAAATTACAAATATGAGTTCCTCTCACAATTTCACCCAATTTCAAAAAAAAAATATTCCAAAATGGAGTCCGGGAAGTGAAGTTATGAGCATTTTAACTTCAACAGTTTTTTAAGGTTTTTCCAGAAAAAACCGCGATTTTCTGCCGTAACTTATTGTTCTATTTTTGGGAGTTTTTCATAGAAAGATGTATTTTACAGGGAAATGTGATGGCCCTAGTATTGAATCATTCATTAAAGAAATAAAATCAGCATGGGAAGATACTTGGCCCCATTGAGTAGATCTCAAATTGCAAGGTGATGCTGCCATTTGGTGGAAATCGCTTGATTATAAGGAGATGATGAGACTCTCCAATGTAGATTTTGAAAAAATATTGTTAGACAAGTGGTCTCATGGAAAAAATAAGGATAAAGAGATAACCAAGAGTTTATTTTCATTTGAAAAATCTATATTATAGGTTCATGGCTGTATTCATAAAGAAAATATCGTTGTTTCTATTAACCCTAGTTGCATGCATAATTTTATCAATGTTCAGTTGGTTAATAGATTGTAAGTTCCAATAAAGAATATTCAAAGCACACATGTTAAGGGTGAAAATGTTCAAATTTTTAAAGATTTGAAGATTACCATGGATAAATATGTGCTGCATTCAGATTTTTAGGCTATGGATATGGATGAAGTGGATATTGTTTTGGGATATCCTTAGATCGAATCAGTGGGTACCATTAAGATTAATGTGAAAAAGAAGTTTTTAAAGTTGTGGTACAAGAAAAATAAAATCACATTGCAGGATGTGTCTCTTAGTAAGAAAGATGGACCCATGGAGGCTAGTAAAGAAGTTATTGCCTAGTCTGAAATTGAATAAGAGGCAAAGTTTATAGAAGAAGATGAAGCAAAACTACAAGAAGGACATAATCAGGAAGCTAAGGAGGTCATTGACTCAAAGGCACAAAGTGTTGTAGATTTGAAGAAAAAAGAACAAATTCCTACAGTTGTTGTATATCGCCATCCACATCATATAGAGATGCAAAAGTCATCAAGGCAAGGGCATGTGCATGAACACATTTATGCACCAGCAGGGCACCAGACAGGAAAGATAAAGATAAAGAAAAGGCAACCCCGACATGATGCAGAGAAAGATAAGGGTGGAAAGGTAGCATATAGACATCATGTTCGACTTCCATTGGGATGGATGGATGGTCGTACTTGGTACCAGTTGGCTACATT
>JZKD02S2156376.1:199329-211848 GCA_000966675.3 Picea glauca
AAAATGTGTATCTTGATGCCATGTAACAAGCAGATCACTGCTGAACAAACAACTCATCTATTCTTTCAGAATGTTTGGGTACATTTTGGGCTACCCATGTCTATTGTATCGGATCTGGATTCCCGGTCCTTGGGGGAATTTTGGTCAACATTATGGGAGCTTATGGATACTAAACTGAAGAAAAGTACATCTTTTCATCCATAGACTAACTGGCAAACAGAGGTAGTGAACAGGACAGTGGTTCAACTGCTCAGAGGATATTGTAGTAAACATCCTAAACTTTGGGACGAACAGTTGCAGTACATACAACATGCTTACAACCATGCGGTTCATTCTTCCACGAAGAAATCTCCTTTTGAAACATGTTTTGGTTATCTGCCAAAAACACCTATGGACTTCTCTTTTGGCAAATATGCAGTGGATGGACATCATGATGTAGATAAATCTTTAAAATTCATTCAGAGAATCCAAGTAGTGCAACAGGAAGTTCAAGAACAGTTGGAGAAGAGCCAGGCAAAGTACAAAGCCAGGCATGAAAAGCATCGAGTTGATCATCAATTTCAGGTTGGAGACCGAGTTTGGTTACATATCACCAAAGAACGAATGAAAGGTGAAGGTAAAAAGCTTAAGCCTATCAGGTATGGTCCTTTTGAGATTTTTGAAAAGATCGGTACTAATGCTTTTCACTTGAATTTACCTCCATACATGCAAATTTATTCAATTGTCAATGTTGAGAATCTTAAACTGTATGAGCCTCCTATGATCATGGATGAGGAAACTAACATACAGATTTATTCAGTTGATGATATGGCACCTGAATATATGAAAGAGTTGCAGGATGATGTTATTCTTGACAAAAATGTAAGGACTTCACGAAGGGGGAATGTTGAGTACCTTCGAGTGGGGCTTAAAGGCATGCATCCTAGCAAAGCAAGATGGATGGAGATTGGAAAAGTGAGGGAGTTGTACCCTCACTTACTTGCTGAATAATTCAAGCTTTTGGTGGTCCAAAAGCTCTCCAATGGGGAGGAATGATCCGAATGAATTTTTCATCCTCAAGTTATATGATCCAATGGTACAATGGTTATGAGTATACTTCTCTCTTCACATGCTACGCTCTTTACGATACTAAGCCTTTTTATATTGCTTGCCACACATGATGCATTATGCTATGTTAATATATCATACATGTGATATATGGGAACATTGCAATGTGTTTTTAAAAAAGGTTTAAACTATGCAATATTCACATAGTGCGAGACTCAACTAAACTATGCAAACGGTTCACATAGTGCGAGACTCCACATCCCTTATGGCTATCACATAGTGCGTTCCATACATTTCTATATATAGCAAGGTTCCGATACATGTATTGGTTCTATGAGTGTGCAATATTCGTTTGTGCACGGTTTATACCGTTTTGAAGGGTGGTTTCGTGGCAATGGGAAACACGTTTGTTTTGGCAGAGCTTTTGGCGGAGTACCATCCAGTTTAGCTAGGAACTTCTAGGTTGTGGCATATAACCATTTAATAAATAAAAATGGGAATTCCATCTATTCAGAACAGAGTTATAACATGTGGAAAACAGTTATGGGAAACATTAAAAAGAACCATTGAATGATTGGCGGGTAGTGATATCCATTATAACGATTGGCAAGCATGAGTAGACCCATTGGTTCGTTTGTTATTGGTATTTCCGTGTATGTCGTTGATTCTATGCCAAGCATAACCTCCCACTTAACTGATCATTGATGAGTACTATTATTATAATAGAGATTTGGCCACGACAGGTTTTTTTGTTGGCTACTTGATAGCTCGACTGGGAAGGAAATAGAGGAATAATTTTTGTTAAGAGAATAACTACAGCATCATTCCCGTTCTGCCATAACTTGGAGCCTCTTTTCTATTCAACATTTGATTGAAACATTATTATGCTGAGAGGCTGGTATGCTATAAAGAAGGATTCATCCTGTGCGCAAGGGAGGAGAAGTTTAACAACTGTAGAGACATTTTGATGAAGCATTGTTGCTTGTAGAATCATCTACGTTCTGCTGTGGTTTTCTTATTGTTGAAAACCTTTGTAAACTTGCCAGAACTTGTAGTTTTTTAGTATTCTGCACAGTACTATTGTCTCATAGTTGCTCAGAGTCTGCTGAAGATGTTATTGTAACCATTGTGTACCAATTTTGGAAGATTAATTGGATCGGTTCCATTGGAGAGGGACCCGGAGACGTAGCCCAGAGTTAGGGTGAACTCCGTTAACAAATTCAGCATTTGTACTCTCTTTTCTACTGTGTTTTTCATCCTCTGTTTCTGTGTTTTCATTTCCTGTTATCTTCATTATGTACAGTGCTGCATTTCCATATTACAGTCTTTATTTAGAAGCTGAAAGTATATTAACATGCTGAGCATTCATAGTATTAAAAAAAAAATGCACTTAACACTTAGATCTTACGGATCATGTGACCAACAACACAAAACCACAGGCTTATTAACTAAGCTATGTACCCAACACCTTATGGCTTATATGTTTGTAACCCATGACCAAGGGTTGGAACCAAGTCCTATGATGCTTGTCCTTCGAGAATTCAGGCCTTGCAACCTTCCAAACCTCTCAAACCATATTTCGCCGAAGTGCATATACGATATTCACTAGTAGATCGAACGTTCAATATTTAATCTTTTATGATCAGACGATCCTTACTTATCTAGAGGCTTTAATCATAATCGACAATCATGACGTAATCAATACTTGAGATTAACGGTTCTCTTTTATTCTGGAAGTTTGGCTATTTGTGGCTCATGGAATCTGGAGTAGCAATTCCTCCAGAGTGATTACCTACCGAATAAGTCATAAATAGGTTGTGATCACTTTTTATCGGTTAACACCTCCACTTACGCTACCCTTCCACTATGCTTTATCATCGATTGAGAATGCTCCTAAAGTAGATCAACGATTAGAGTTACTTCGTGACACTTTGTGGCTTACTCTGTCTTTCCACTAAAATTGATCCAATGGTCAGGATACTTCTCGAAGTGTTCCTCATATTGGACGACTCATGTCCACTTTAGGACTTTGGCCTTCGGGTAATCTTACCCATTCTGGGCTTCTTTTCTCTGGAGTAGTCAACGTCGGGGTTGAATGTTGTTCTACTCAACTTTATTCCAATGACTAATATATCTTCCAAAGATCCTGCTTCATATCTGTTAGTTGAGATCTAATTCTTCTGACTTCGCCTCAATCTAACAGTCCTGATTTGTCCCAAAATCTACATCAACATACATTATTATTTTCCTTGTTTATACAGGTTTCCTCTATGATCTAACTGTCAGGTTTGCATCTGAATTTTGGATGAATGGCTCCCATTGCTTGATCTTTTATAAAGGTTTCCCTTGTTCAGTAATATTTTCTCCTGTGGGATTTCTACAACGCTATCTTTCTTGAGATTTGATCATAGGATCATTGTTGATCCTATCATGATCAACAATAATCACGAATTTCTTCATCCTTAAGGTGATGTTCTTCTATCGATATTTAGTATACTTTTCCTCCTAAGATTAACCTTGCTACTCTGTTGCATTTTCTTTACATAATTGACCCTTCAATACAAATGGACAGACCTTATTGGCCATATTGACACCAATTCCAACTGTATAACTATTCATGACTGATTCATGTTAACATCATAATAACCTATCATGACTGTTGACATCAATGACAACATATCAATGACAATATGTCCAACAATCGCCCCCTTTGTCATTGAGGGCAACACACTAACTTCATACAAACCCCCCCCCCCCCTGTGATGATGTTTTTTTCCTATGAATTTACTCTCCCCGTTTGACATCAATGGAAAATGTTTTCTCCCCCTATGATTAATCTATGCCTATCTATATGCTACTGACTAGAATCTAAACTTGGGTAACTCCCCCTGCAATCATACTCTTCTTGCCATAACTGAATGACTCCCACTATCAATATTCTCTCTCTGCTTCTAAATTCTCTTCCCCTTTGTTTATGAAGGGGTAGTTCTTCTTGACAAGATCTCCTCCCCTGTCATTTCTATAGGATTCCATGTATAACACTATATGCATCATATTGTTTTCACTGCAAGTATGGTTGTCCTACTAGAACACTGCGTAAATGAATCTTATAATTTTCAAATGACCTTCTGACCTATCTATTGCTTCTCATTAATCTCTAACCATATGTATCCATATTTATCCTAGATGCTTCTTTATTGTACACTGCTCTTAAAGTCATCTGATAGAATTTATACTTTGATTGCCACATGACTTGGCTTGCTGATATAATGCAATCTATTCAACTAGAATTGATCTAGTTATCCAACCAAATCAAACACACATCGACCAACCCATACATCTTTCATATTTTGTCTCTAAAATTGCAGTTTCCAGTCTTTTCATTTTCAGTCTTGTACTCAATCTATCTTCATCATCACCTCACTGCTGCAGAATTTTCCATTCATTCCATTTCTTGCTCACATAGTAACTTCCATTTAGGGTTTATCCACATAGAACCGTTATGAGACCAATACATAACTTGTACTATGCCTGGGCAGATGAAGACCTGCAATAAACTATGTCATATCCTCCATAGAGTTATATCATCAAACCATGATGCTTTCAATGATCCTATTCATTTTTATGTGCTTCAATGCTCATAGGAGAATCAATAGGAATGATTTTTAAGTCTTCCCTAATTTCTCGTGCCCTTCTTTGTTTTTAATTTTTATTTGAGAAGGAGTTTCAGTGGATCATTAAAATAGGATTGAAAAATTTCTGAGATAATGATCATTGAATTCTTTTGTTTGTTTTATTGTTGAAGATTCATCATCAACGTCACTATTATGTGCACCAAAAGCTTCTTTATCCTTGTTTTGAGAATATTCCTTTATTAATTTCCATTTGTTGGGTAATGGATAATCTTCCTGTATGACATTATCAAGTTTTGGAATTGTGTCATATTTTTCTTTAGGAGTTTTCATGTCTTGATTTTGATCTACTTTATATGCATAGCTTTGATTATTATAATCCTTATTATAATTTTTACCCACAAATCTCCTATTATTAACTTCATCAATTTCAGGAGAAATATTTTCGTCAACTTTCTTGTTTGATACTTCATATTTTATTTTCCATGTCTTCTTATTCTGTTTGTTAGGGTTTCCTATTTTTAGGGATTACATTGGTAATCTACATTCTCTGGTTTCATGAACATAGTTGTTGCATTTTTTACATTCAATATCGAAGTTTTGCAAAGGATAAAATGAGTTATAGTTTCTCTTCTTTGTCATGTACTTATTGTTCTTATATCTTTGGATATTTCTACGATTGTATTGTCCATACTCTTTGCAGTGTACTACCTTATGTCCAAAATTATTGCAAGAGTAACAGTATCCAATACATATATGTTTAGGGGTATTCCATCTGAAGATTATTTTCTTCCTGTCATGTTTTACTCTAGTAGGGAATGTTGATTTATGTTTATGTGGAACAATGTTCAATGGTATCATATTAGCCTTATTATCTTATCTTCTTAAGGAGCCCTTTAGAGCATCTGCATAACTAATTGGTCTTTTGACAGATCCTTGTGATGTAGAATTTGAGTCTTGGGTGTATCCCAAACCAGTCTTGTTGTTTGGTGATCTTTCACTACTGAGAATTTCATCCAAGATCTTTGAACTATTTCCAAATTTTGATCTCTTCTTTTCTATATCAAGTTCACTTTTTAGTAGCTTAATCTCAACTTCTAATTTCTCACATGCTTGTTTTTTATCACTAAGTTGTTTTAAAATGACTTTTTCAATTTTATTAGCTTCCAGAAGCTGGGATTTTAAATCATTGATGTTCTGCTCTTATTCTTTTATAGTTCTTAATGCATCTATTTGTTTTTCTTGATTTTATTCTTCAAATTCTTGAAGTTGTTCCCTAAGTAGATTGTTCTTCCTTTTATACTTTCTTAGTTCCTCTAGAGCATTAATCAATTGAGATTTTAGGTTCACTTCTCCTTCAAATTCAATTTTTTTTTCATCATCTACATTATTATTTTGAGTGTTCATTCACATAAATAGAATCTTTGAATCTTCATCTTCACTTATGTATGAAGAGTTGATGTCTTCTTTAGAGTAGAGGTTTTTCTTTTTCTTATGAAATTTCTTCTTGTATTTGTTTTCCTCGTTGTTAACTTCTTCATCATTTTCCTCATGCATGGGATAGGGACATTTGTTAGCAAAGTGTCCAATTCTGCCATAGTTGAAACATTTGAAAGATAACTGTCCTTTATATTTTCCAAATCCTTTCCAGAGTTTCTTTATAAAGTTGGCCTCTTCTACATCTGATATATCTGATAACTTATCATTGGTATTTTTCTCCTGCCTCATCTTTGTTTTAGATTCTTTAAAGGATGTTTCATCTTTTGTTGATTTATCATTCCCTGCTCTCATTTCATATACTGTAAAACTTCCATGAAGTTGATCAACTGTGAGTGTGTTTAGATCATATCTATCTTCAATTGTAGAAATATTTACATCATATCTCTAATTTTTTTCACAATATTTTTATCTGTAATTTATTCTCCTGTCACTCTAATTGAATTAACCACTTCATCTACCCTATGAAGGTACTCAAAAATATTTTCTTCTTATTTCATTTTCAGATTTTCAAACTGAGTTCTATAGGTCTATATTTTGGCTTCCCTGAATTTGTCATCTCCTTCATATACAACCTCCA
This sequence comes from Picea glauca, assembly GCA_000966675.3. Lineage (NCBI taxonomy): Eukaryota > Viridiplantae > Streptophyta > Pinopsida > Pinales > Pinaceae > Picea > Picea glauca. The sequence goes on from JZKD02S2156376.1 coordinate 206,086, forward strand.
ATTTGTCCCATATTTCTTTGGCTAATTTACAATGCATAACCTTTATACAGATAGAATTTGTCAACCCTCCTAGAATTGCATTAACAACTCTTGAGTTGTTATTGCAGATTTTATTTCCTGCGGTATCTTTGGGTGGAGTAGTTGGTGCAGTGTAACCATCTACAACAGATTGCCAGACATCAAAATCAAGAGCCAACAATAAGTTTTTCATTCTTATTTTCCATAGAGAATAACCTCCTCCATTGAACAATGGTGCTTTGTTGTTAGACATTTCCTCTTGTTGATCCATCTTCAGGATCTACTTTCTAGTTGTTAGATTATGCTGAAGGCACCCACTTTGATACCAATTGTTGGAATACTAAGAGGGGGGATGAATAAATATTACCCCTTTTTAAAAATTAGCAGTTACTTTTTATATTTTATTGATTACCACAATGAATAAACAATGATATGCAAAATCAATTATATAAATATATTTAACAAGAATTACAAGTTTTTATAAAGAATAGTGAAGGACACCAATCATTTTTAGAGAACCAACTCTAGGAGACGCCAATACCCTTCTTCAGGGCACCAACCCTAGGAAGCACCAAATCCCTCATCTTTAGGGCATCAACCCTGGGAGGATCCAACTCCCTTATCTTTTACAATTTGCTTAGTAAGGATATGAATCCTTCCATGATCTTTCCTTCCACCCTCACTTCATAAGAACCAACAATTCTTCTTCTTAGACTCTACTTCTATTTTGATCTACTTATCTAGACTGCAAAGACACTTTCTTCTCACCACTCTTTCTCACTTATATACTCTTCCAACTGGTGTGAGCTATGAAACATTGTGTCCCTTTGTTTGTACCATCACACCTCTTCATTTTAGCATTAACAATAATCATTATTATTATTGAAACATTATTGTTAATCCTTTAATTCAGTGAGAGTTATTTTTGTAAATTGATCACAGGTATGGATCGATTTCTTTTTAACTCAATTCCATGTCTCTACAAATATTGCAAAAATTGAGTTCTGCAGAGTCGCTTCCTTCAAACCATGTACATGTGACCAACAACACAAAACCAAAGGCTTATTAACTAAACGATGTAACCAACCCCTTATGGCTTATATGTTCATAACCCATGACCGAGGGTTGGAACCAAGTCCTCCTATGCTTGTCCTTCGGGAATTCAGGCCTTTATGACCTTCCAAACCTCCCGAACCAGATTTCGTAAAAGTGCGTATAAGGTATTCACTAGTAGACCAAACGTTCCATATTTAATCTTCTTTGATCAAACAATCCTTACTTATCTAGAGGATTTAATCACAATTGACGATCATTACTTAATCAAGACTTCATATTAACGATTCTATTTTATTCCATAACTTTGACTTTTCATGGCTCCTGGACTCTGGAGTAGAAATTCTTCCGGAGTGATTACCTACTGAATAAGTCATAAAGCACCGGTGACCGCTTGTTGTTAGTTAACACCTCCACTTATGTTATCCTTCCACTATGCTTGATCATCAGTTGAGAATTCTCCCGAAGTATATCAATGGTTAGCGTTACTTCGAGACACTTTTTGGCTTACTCTGTCTTTCCACTAAACTTGATCCAACAGTCGGGATACTTCCCAAATTCTTCCTAAGACTGGATGACTCATGTCCACTTTAGGATTTCTTCCTTCCGGTAATCTTACCCGTTTTGGGATTCTTTTGTCCGAAGTAGTCAGCACTGGGATTGACTGTTGTTCTACTCATTTTTAATCCAATGGCTAAGATATATTCCGAAGCTCCTGCCTCAGATCTGTCAGTTGAGATCTAATTATTCTGACTTCCCCTTGATCTGACGGTCCTAATTTGTCCCAAAATATACATCAACGGACATAATTATTTTCCTTCTTTACACAGGTTTCATCTATGATCCAACGGTCAGGTTTTCATCCAAATTCTGTATGAATGGCTCCCATTGCTTGATACTTTATAAAGGTTTCCCTTGTTTAGTAATATTTTCTCTTAGGGATTTTTGCAGTGCTATCTCTCTTGAGCTTTGATCATAGGATCATTGTTGATCCTATTGTGATAAAAAATAATCACGAATTACTTCAGCCTTAAGGTGATGTTCTTCTACCGATCTTTAGTATGATTTTCCTCCTGAGAATAACCTTGTTGCTCTGTTGCATTCTCCTTCTGTCATTGACCCTTCATTACACATTGACAGACCTTATTGGCCATCTTGACACTAATGCCAACTATAAAATTGTTCATGACTAATTCATGTTTCCATCATAACAACTTATCATGATTGTTGACATCAATGACAACATATCAATGACAATATGTCCAACATTATTGACTAGTGGGATTGTGACACGTGTTTCCTATGTTTTATGGTCATATATCTAAATGACATGTGGCAGTTTTATCGACTAATTTGAGTGTGACATGTGTTAACCAGTGAGATCATGACACATGGAAACCTATGAAAATATATCACATAGAGACACATGGTGATGACGTTGATGTTGACTAGGTGATTACAAGGATGCAACTATGTTAAACCCGAAATAGTGGCTCATTACCCCTTAATTGGGGAATATTACATTAGTAATGTTATTTTATTTATGTCGTCTTTAGTCCATTAGTTGTAATTATACCTCCTATTCTCCTATATATACCAAGGAGACATTTTCATTTGGAATCATATTGTATTTGGACATTTATGTGGGCATAAGGAGGTTTCCCCCTCGAAGAGGCTTATTATCTGTATTTATCTCTTTTTCAAGGAATTGAGTAGTTATTCTAAGGTTTTTCTATGCTATATTGATATTTGGTTCCTAACATATGGTATCAGAGCTCAAGATCTTGGGGTTTCATTGCTACATCTGAGACACCTTGGAATTTTCAATATAACTTTTTTTCTGCAACGACTTAGAAGGAACAGATTGAAAGCTATTTAGTATAAGGATCAAGGTACATTGGGTTACAATTTTATCTCCTGAGGCATTATACTTTCGAAGATACAACCTTTGTAAGATAGGGTTCTACAATCATCTTGAATTGAGTCATTGCAGAATTTTCACTGCAAAATTGTTTCTGTAATGTTTCATACCTTGAACTCTAGAGGCCATTCACATAAATTAGTAAGGTATCTGTGGTAACAATTTCATCTTCTGGATCATCTTACATTTGTAGATACACCCTGTGGAAGATAGGGTATCTAACGTCCTATATAATAGTCTCAAGAAGGTGTTCCAGGTAAAACAATCATAACTTCTTCCTAGAGTATCCAAATTGATTTAGACTAGTTTCATTGGATAGTGGACAACCCGTAGTAGTTATGGTACTATTTTTAGAATCTTATATCAATCATTTTATGCAGGGAAAGCTATACAAGTGAGATCTCCTAGAAAGGAAAAAAATCAGCAATTTGTGGGGAAGTTACCATAAATTCCACTTGGCACATCCAATTTTGATCAAACCTATGGCATTGTAGAGATGAAATATCAGAGACCTAAAAAAAAGAAAATTTCATACTCAGAAGGGATGGAATTTTGGAGATACAATAAAAGGAAGATTGTCTAGCAGAACCACCTCAAAATCAAGGTTTAAAGTGATACTTGGCCAACATGCCACCAAAAAATGGAATTTATACACCAAATAAGCCTCCAAACAATCCTACTTGGACTCTTGATGAAGGTTAAGAAATGCATAGGGACATAAATGATTTACAAAAGAAGTTAGTAACAAAAGATGAACTACAAGAGATGATGGATTCAACGGAAGCTAAGTTGGAGGCAATAAATACTAAGATGGATGGTTTAAAAGGGGAGATCATGGAATGATTGAAAAATCTCCTAATAGAAAGGACACGTGAAAGTGAAAATGTATCCCATGAAATTCATGATGAGGACACAAGGAAGGTGAGTCAAGAATGGAGAAACTCCAATTTTGGGTTGAAGACCAACCACGTTGCTAAGATCGATATGAGGAAGTTTGATGGCAAGGACCAAATCACATGTATACTTCAGATGGAGCAATTATTTGATCTACATAATGTGCCACATACACAAACGGTATGAATTGCTTCTTTATATTTAGAACCCAATCAATTTGTATTGTATCGATGGATTTTTTCTCACAAATCACTCATCACTTGGACAATTTTCATGGAAGAAATGATAGCACACTATGAGGATACAAGGAGAAATACCTTCTTTATCCAATTGATAAATCTCAAGCAAAAGGGTTCAGTTACAGAGCACATTGAGAAATTCCAAAGATTGAATATAAAGGTAACAAATATTCCAGATGAGCACTTGATTGATGTATTCATTGGAACTTTAAAGGATAACATTCAACATGAGGTTCGCCTTTGGGAACCCAAATCATTGCAGAATGAATTTAGGGTGGCAAGAAATGTTGAAAGTAAAAATATGTCTATGGCTACTATAAGGATGAATCCTAACATCTATAGAGAGAATAATGGTCATTCTTCTAAAACACCTCAACTTACAAGGTTGACACCTCAACAATTGGAGGAAAGAAAAGAAAAAGGTTTATGATTTAATTGTGACAACAAGTATAGTAAGGGACATAAGTGTGGTGAGAATAAATTATTCTACATAGATTGTGAAGTGGAAGAAGAACAAAAAAAAAGAACAAGAACCATCTCAAGATGAAAACGTAGAAGAAATTTCGTCTGAAGAGTTGACTCCCACGATATTGTGTAATGCATTGGCTGGAATTAGCACTCCTCAAACCTTCAATATAGAAGGATATATCAAAAAGAAAAAGGTATTAGTCCTAATTGATTATGGAATTACTCATAATTTCATTCACTATAAATTATCCAAAGCTCTCAATTGCTCTGTATATCCAGCACCAGAGTTTCAAGTAATGATTGCAGATGGATGAACGATTAATTGCTCAAGAAAATGCAATAAGATCAATATTACTATGCGAGAATATGTAATGAATATTCCAATGATTTCTATACCCATGGGTGGTGCTGATGTTGTACTAGGAATCCAATGGTTAAAATCATTAGAAACAATGGATTTTAATTTTCAAGAACTTTTCATGAAATTTTCATTGGAAGGAAAATAAATTGAGTTAAGAGGTATCACAGGGAAAATTGGTAAGGTGATAAGCTCTAATGGCATGAAAAAACTATTGAAAAAGTGGCATCAAGGTGTTATTGCACAACTATGCTCACTAGATGTTCAAACATCTAAGCCATCTATTCCTCTAGATATCCAAGGGATCATTGATAAGCATTCCAAAGTATTTGAAGATATTCCCAAAGGTCTTCCACCCACTCGAAATCATGATCATGATATTCACCTAATTCCTGTGAGTGTTCCTCCTAACATTGGGCCATACGGATACTGTTATGCCCAGAAGAGTGAAATTGAGAGCATGGTTGAATAAATGTTAGAGGTTGGCATTATTATACCTAGCCAAATTTCTTACTCTGCACCGGTGGTAATGGTATTCAAGAAATATGAATCATGGCATATGTGTCCAGATTATAGAGATATCAAAAAGATCACTATTAAAGATGTGTTTCTCATTCCTTCCATTGATGAATTGTTAGATGAACTACATGGATCAATCTATTTCACAAAGTTGGATCTTCATTTAGGGTATCATTATATTAGAATGAAGGAAGAATATATCCCAAAAACAACATTTTGAACTCATGAAGGCCATTATGAATTTTTGGTCATGCCTTTTGGCCTTACAAATGCACCTTCCACATTCCAAGGGT
>JZKD02S2156376.1:213522-232300 GCA_000966675.3 Picea glauca
CCCTCAAGCAAGACAAGAAGGATAATAAATTATCACCAAAGTACTATGGCCCTTATAAGGTGTTGCAAAATATTGGTACTATGGCATACAAATTGGAGTTGCCTGCATCTTCACTCGTACACCTAGTTTTCCATGTTTCATGTTTAAAGAAGGTCATAGGTGACAAGATCCCAATTCAAATTATATTTCCAGAACTTTACGAGGAAGGAAAAATCATATTGGATCCTGAATCCATCACTGACACAAGAATTTGTCAGCTGAGGAATATATCCATTTCAAAGTATCTCAATAAATGGAGGAAACTACCGGCTGAAGATTACACTTGGGAAGATGAGTCTTTTATACAGAAGCATCCAGAGTTACTCAAGCATTGTGGAAAACACTTGTCTCAAGGGGAGGGGCATGTTAAGCCCTAAATAATGGCTCATTACCCTTAATAGGGGCATATTACATTAGTAATGTTATTTTATTTATGTTGGCTTTAGTCCATTAGTTGTAATTATACCTCCTAGTCTCCTATATATACCAAGGAGACATTTTCATTTGGAATCATCTTGTATTTGGACATTTATGTGGGCATAAGGAGGTTTCCCCCTCGTAGAGGATTATTATCTGAATTTCTCTCTTTTTCAAGGCGTTGTTCAGAGGTTTTTCTATGCTATATTGATATTTGGTTCCTAACAAACTAGGCATTGATTGAGCATAGGTGGAGGATAACTAGGTAATCAAAATATTAATTATTTTGGAAATCCTCTAAAGGTGTCGAATGTCTTAATATTCATAGTCTTATCTTACTAAGAGTACATTACACTTTTTAATATATACACTAAATAATACAATATCCCCATGCATGTGGGATAAGTATTTTAAAGAAAAAGTCGAAATTCTTATGAAGGAGGATGAAATTTGAACCAAGGGCCCAGATTGCACCATGGAGATCAATCAATGGTTATTGAATATTAATCTTATAAAGATAATATATCGAGATTTGAGACCTTGCTGGAGAAGTATTTCAATGAGGAAGATGATGTAAGAGTTTTTAAGGGTTGGAATTGACCATATTTTTCTCAAAAATTGAAAGAGCAGTTAGTAATATTTTTATGCCTTGCTAATAAATCTACTTGACATGTTGAATTCACGAGCTCATATGTTGAGGTCCACGAATTGAAATTGTGCCCAATAGGACTCATTGGAAAGCTACGAAAATGAATATCTCATATAAATTGGTTTCCATGTCTGAGAAGTTGAGTATCACATCCAAAAAATTAAAACATTGTCCTCTCTTTAAAGGGGTAGTTAATTATATTTTTCAAAATAAAAAAACATTAAAAAGATTTTATTAAAAAACGAAAATGGACCACTTCAAGATGAAAATGTTAATGATGAAAATTAATTAAGAATACTTATTTGAAGTATTAATTAAAGCAATCATTTTCAAGAAATAGAAATACCTAACTACTCGAGGAGTTAGAAGAACCAGTTTTAAGAGGCAAGAAAGAGCTTCATCAAGGGTTCGAAGAGAGTTAGAGAAGGTTGCATCACGAGGGTAGAATATCAGAATAGAAGGATTAAAAAATTAATATGAAGCCAAGCGTATGATCGATGAATATATATCTCCATATTCTTCATCCTTCTTCTTCTTCTACAATCATTTTTCATAGCTTTATGTTTGTATTTATGAACCAAGCATGGAGTTGAGTCTCACGTGTTGTTTATTGTATTCTTCAAAGAATTTTTCTTATATGATCATGGAGAATTTACAGTCATGAATGTGACTATCAAAGATTTGTGTATTGTATAATATATTTCATGAATAATAATCCACAAAGAATTAATTTGGGAAATGACATCAATGACTTCTCACATTTTGATATTTTTTGAGTGTGATATGTTTGAAGTATGCTTATAAAAATTGCTTATGTTATTACTACCATAATCTTTTAAAAAGATTTGAATGATCAAAACCATTTCCTCCTATTTTTCAAGAGAAGATATGGATGTTTTTTTATTTGTATATGATTAAGAAGGTTGTATATATGATGTTGAGCATACATATATTATGATATTGAAGTCTTTCTTCAATATTTTTATTGTTGAGAAGTAATTTTCTACACATAAAAATCAGATCAAGTTATTGAAGAACCATTTCATTTACAAATCCAAGCAATAAATATCTTGGGTTTGTTGTCTAGCATTATCGCTAATCCAAGTTATTCAAGTTATATCTTTTAGCTAAAGAGGATTACCACCTCTATAAAAATGTAGGGGGCTTTGTATCCTCATGAGGTTTTTGTTTCGGTCTTAACAAATCCAAACATCAAGTTTTTTGGCAGCCATACTAGGAAGCCATTTATTTTCAAGAAATTTGAGACTTTGTTCATATTTGATTGAGGAACCAGAGTCTCCATGATTCAAATTTTTAGAAAGAATATTCAAAAAGACTATCGCTTGTTCTAGATGCATGGAGTTTATAAAAAAATTATTCAAAGATGTTTGAATGAACTCAAAGAGAGCCAAGAGGTTCAATTTCTCTCCAATTCACATTGAGAGTGCCCCTGACTCATTGGTACAAGCAACAATATGTTTCAAAGTTTTGGAGTTCATCCCACAGATCAGTTGGATGCATGCATGACTCCATGGAAATATACCTACACTTGAAAGTGTCCCCTCCTCTCAAGTAAGATAGGGTAAGTAGATATTGTATGTACACAGTTTCTTTCTTCAGTTCAAGTTTTTCATAATAAGGACGTTTCTATTTGAATATGATTGCATGTTCCAATGGAAAAGGAAACTGGTCTTTAGTTTCTAGTGTTCTCAGCAACCCACATGGGATCATTGTCCCGTAGTTGGAGCCTGTTGTTGACCAAAAAATGGTCGCATCTATTTTCCTTCTCTTGAAATAATAGGTTTTTTTATTAGAAGAAAATTTCTGAACTATTATAAGCTCATGGTGAATCCCTCAGTCTCATCTTTGTCATACCTTGTGAGGCGAGTTGTGAGCTATCTTTTCTTTGGTTTGTGTGTGTGGCCCCTTTGTGGCTTGTGGGGTTTAGGGGGAAGAAGAGTACCCCTAACGTTGGCTGGGAGGTACCAGTGAATTTTTCACGGTTAGCAAGTACAGAGTTGGATGTAGTGAGATAGTGGGAGGACACCTTCGAAATTCAACTCGTATGATACAGTATTTTATTTGAATTTGGATTTAGATTTTAATTATGTTGACATTTGCCGCAACCATTGGTATTATGTATATCACTGATGATTCCCTTGTCGTTGAACGGAATTTTGTATCGCTTGTGTTCTTGGATCAACTAAATTAATAAATTATTACGAGGCTCATTCATGTTTTGTGATCTTATTATTAAATGTTTTGTATATTTTTAGTGAATATGCTAAGGAGAATGATTTCCTCTATATTCCATTTGTCTACTATTTTTAGGTGCCTTGGCCCTCCTAATATTACATGATTATTCTACCTTTCCTTGATGATATCCTGGATTATTGACTTGTGATTGATGTTTAACGTGAGTCTTCTTTACAATCCCTTTTGATCCTATAATAAGCGTTGCAGGTCTGGTGGCTGCATAGCCAAGCCTTGATGTTGTGTTCTAGAGAAATCTTGAAGTCCCTCCTTGGAGGGCCAAGTGATGCGTCCTTGCTAGCGTTTCTTCTTTCTTCTTGACTTAATTTAGCGAACCTAAAACCACCAGACTAAGTTTTATCCCCAGATTGACTGAATTTAAGAATTAAATTTTGATTGCTACCTGAATAAATATTGGCTTACTTCTATTTCATATCTGCCTAAATTGCACCATTGAATTTATTCCTTGCGTTTTGCTTGGAAGTTCTCGCGTTCTTTCCATTATTACCTCTCATGCAAGCTAGTCTTATGGATTTTAGGATCAATTTTGTAATAAGGATCAATGGCGCTGTCACCTTTTCAGCATGTCTTGAAAACCTTGGGAATGCATTGTCAAGAACTAACCCAGACCCAACAACTCGAATTCGCCTAGCTGATTTTCCCTTGGGGCGTTTTTTCCCAATTGTTTTTTCTGAGTGTTGCAGGGAACCCCTGTCATTTTTGTCTTCCTTGCTTTTCTGGGGGGTATTGTCTCTGCGTTTTCCCTGTTCTTCTAGGTGCATAACTGCAAAAAAATTTCATTGGGTTGGCTTTATAAATGCGCCCAAGTCTGAATTCTCTCCCGGCGAGTTATTTCTGAAATTAAATGTTGCGTGTGGCCTTTGATTTCGCCCAGACTTAGAGACTCTTGTCGTTTTTATAATTCTGGGATTCTCTTCTACGTAAGCTATTAATTTTTTCCCAGCACTTCCACCATAAATTTTGTGAGACTGGACTGTTTTTGGAGTGCATTTTTATTCTCTGCACTTCTTTATTTATCCCAACAACCTTCGTTACCCAGTTCGACCTTCCTCACCGATCCAGCGCTTGGCATGCAACCGCTGCGAGTTCTGGCTGAGGCCCTTTTCCTGTGTTTTTCTTCCTCCTTTTATCGTTGCGTGGGCCTGACTTTAAATGTTTTTAATAAAGTTTTAGAGGAGAGAAATATGCGCCTCGAGTGCACTCGTGGCTGACATTGCCCTGACACAACTCTGATCCATTCTTGTCCTTTCTTATCTCGCCCACCTACATCCTTCGATTAAAACCTCATGCTGCATTTATTTTCTGAAGGAACTTTTACCCTTTAAAGATTTTATCTATTTTACCTCGAAGTAAATAGATAAGGGGAACTCTAGATAGGTTCGGCACTTAAAAGGCTCTCACAGTCTTGGAAAAAAAATCTCACTTCCACTCTTCCAATCATTTTAAATTGGCTTTCGTGGAATCCTGGAAATGGTAGTTTGATAGAAGTTGGCAGCGATTTCTTTTTGGGTTTGGCCAGGAAAGCTATGCTTTCACCTTCCCTTCGTGCACACCTTCAAGAAAAGAGCCTTATCTATTTACACCAGTTCTACTGCCCGTCCAAAGGAGGCCCACTAGGTGACTCTTGGTTGAAAGGATTGGATCTCCAGCTGGACTCGGAGTTCACGGTCGAATGGGATGGTTACACTCAACTTCTTAAAGAATCTGGCGTACGATTGCAACCTAAGCCAGACACCCTCATCTGGATGGGGGGAGACTGTTCCAACCAGCTCAATGCAAGGAATGTTTACCAAGCTATGGCAACTCTTACCTGGAAGCCATTAAATTCCAACTGGAGACAAAAGATTTGGAGGGACGAATGCCCATTAAAGCTCAAACTTTTCGCTTGGCTCCTGCTGGAAAACAAACTATTGTTTTGGGATAAATTACAAGCCCGTGGCTGGGAGGCCGAACCACTATCCCCTTTGTAAACTTGACAGTGAATCTACTCTGCATGTGTTTGTTCTCTGCCCTTTCATCCGAGCGATCTGGTTATTTCTATCTTCGGCTTTAAATTTCTCCACGCATTGGACGGGTAACAATGTGCTTACCTGCTTTCAAAACTAGTTCCATAACAACAACACGCTTTCTATGCTGTTGATCCACCTGTGCTGGAAAATCTGGAAGACAAGAAACACAACAATTTTTAATGATAAGATGCCTTCATTCCAAAACGTGTCAACCCTCATTCTGGCTGAGGCGAACAAATCTGGCAAGACAGTAAAGGCTAGGCCATCTGTCTGGCATTCTTTTATCATTCCTATCGATAGGGCGGTGGCCTGGTTCGACGGGGCCTCTCAACAAGGAGGTGCGCTTTGTGGAGCTGGGGGGAAAATTGTTTTAAATCCCCACACTTGCATCCGCTGGAATTTAAATTGCGGTCAGGGTTCTAACACGAAGGTAGAGATTTTAGGTGCTTGGGCATCTCTCGTTCTGGCTAGCCGTCATACCGATGTTCTGTTACTCCTTGGAGACTCTAAGCTTACTATCGATTGGCTGAACGGACTTGCTGACTTCCAGGTGGCAGTCCTTGATTGCTGGAAAGAAACAACCAAAGATGCTACACATCTATTTAGAAAGCTCTCCATCAAGCACATTTTCAGAGAGGAAAATAGCGAGGCGGATTCCCTCTCTAAAAAAGCATTGCTCCTCCCATCGAGCCAAATCTGTTTTACAATTTGGGAGGATGGCAACGAAGGACCAGCCTACAAGATTAAGCTTTGATTAGGCACCTTCATATCTGAAAGTCGAGCATAGATGGGTATTCGCCTTGATAGTCGGGCCAATGTTGGATTGATCCAAGTTTTGAGTTGTTCCTCCTTGTTTTGTTGTTGTTCGAGAAGACGACTTTTGTAAATTTTTATATCCTTAGGAATATAAAGAGCATTTTTTCTCGTGGAAAAAAAAAGGGGAACTCTAATTATTAATTTTCCTACCATAAGGCTGGGGTGTCAAAGGTTTGCAAAAAGAAAAATATCAATTAAGTATTTTTGTTTAAAATCTTTTTAGAATGTGAAAGCCGTAAATCAAGTGGAACTAGTTTAATGAAAACGTCCCTTAAGGAATATGGAGTTAGTTTAAATTATTATCTTTGGCACATGCATCAATAATAATCATTTACTCTTGCACTAACGGAGGTGTAAGGTAAGGATTGATTGGTTTAGATAATAGATTCCTCGCGTGCATAAATTTATAATGTATTCAATACCTTTTGGTCCTTAGACTTCTTGCGCAAGTGGATTCTAATGAAGGGATGATGTTCTAGATAGTAATTATATAATGTATTGAATACTTTGTGGTTCTTAGACTTTTCGTGCAAATGGAATGTAATAAAGGAGATGTTGTTTTATATGATAATTTTTTCGCGCACTCAAAATGTGATGTACTGAATGATTTGTAGTTACCTTGGCGCCTTAAAAACTAATGAATAAACACATGCGCTTTGTAGATAGACTTGGTGATTACCTTTGCACCTTGTTTAAGTTGACGTTTACTCTTGCGTTAATCATGATGTGGGTGTGTGTTTGAATTAGAATTGTTTTACTCTTGTGACTTAAATTAATATTGATTGATTGTGTAATTAGTTCACTTTTGTGCCATGGAATTAAGTTGATGTATGATTTATGAAGCAGTTTGATTCTCTTTCTCAATTGAATAATTGATGTGATGGTTTATAACTTTATTATTCGTGCACCTTGATCTGGGTTAGTGATATTGATTGTGAACCTTTTGGTTCCGATTGATTGTGTTAGTGGGATGTAGACACCTCCTTGTTCCTCAGAACATTCGCCAACCCTGAGACCTTAAATGGTTAAAATCAATTGGAACTTGGGATTCAGTATTGCTTATGTGTCTTGGAGGTCCTAACCTTGTAGGGTAGGATGGGGGGGGTAGACATTTATATTACTTGTATGGTTGAAGGTTGTTGCAATTTGATTCAAGCTTTCATTAGGTGTTAATCTGCTAATAATTTTATGCTTATGTGTTTCTACCCTTCGTTGACGCATTGACTACGTTGTTATATATTTCAATGATGGGTAGCAGATGATGTTGTTACTTGTGTATTTATTCCATTTATGATGATGTTAATTTTATTTCGTTACTAAATTAAGGATGTGTCAGCTTGAGGCATGATTTAATGTTAATGCGTTAATTTTGTTTCGTTAATATTGGATGATGTGTCAATGATGTTGTTATTAATTGTGATGTTTATTTCCTAATGCAAAGAAAAAAAATTACCTATTGTAAGTCTCTTTCGTTGTCGTAAAGAGAGGGTCATTACATATGGTATCAGAGCGGGTTCAACCATACGACTATGGGTAGTCACGCCTTCCACTGAATTAAAACCTTGACTAATACTTAACACTAATTAAAATTTTAACCTGTCCATTAGGTAATCACGGTTAGAGGATGCCACAAAGATTCAATGTGGTGTTGGGGAAGGAGGTGTGACACCTCTAGAAGCTCCTGCATCTTAGGAGTTTAACCTCTAAGGGGAGGAACAAGTCCTTGGGAAAGAGTCGATTCTTGTAAGGGACGTGCATGGTCTGACAAGGTCCTTCCAGGGAAATGTCAGAGGCCTTGACTAACTGTTTGTACTGAGATGAGGCCAGGGAACCTGTACCCTTGAGGGTCCACAACGCACCCTAGCCAGTACTGGTAGCATTCATGGATAAATCAAGAAGGTTAATTTCCTAATTTCACAAGTGTCACAGATGGTTCATCCGCTGAGCCATGGTTGGAGAACAAGGCAATGTACTTTCCACTTCGCGGTTATGACCTCCAGCACAAAGGTCCACATGGCGGTCTTCAGCTAAAGGGGAGCACTCTTCTATGGTGGAAGATGCTCCTACCTCAGCTAAACATGGTCGGTGAAGTCGTGTTATGGGAACGATTCGAGGAATGGTTCCCGAAGATGTAATTGTTAGAGGAATTCATTAAGCACCAACTCAATGAGTTCAACGCCTTATTACAGGGTGGTCATATGGTGCCAGATTATGAGACTAGATTTATGGAGCTACTTCAGTGTTCCCTAAATCTGAACACAAAAAATCTGGAGATCAACATGTTTGTGATCTACCTTAACTCAATATTTCATGTGAAGGTGAGGATAAAAATTCCTTGGACGTTGCACGATGCAGTCCAGTAAGCCTCATAGCTGAGGAATAATTGACCGTGGGAGTCAGGGTAGGACTCCTACAAGACCATATGGACTGACAACATCTGATGTGCATAAACATAAGATGCCAACTTGAAAAGACATATTGGTAGCAAGATATGTCTATAGAACCCTTGTTCATGACACCACGAAGATGGGTTCCTCAACAAAAGACCCCCTACAGGGAATCGTTGCCAACAGCCGTAGTTAGGCTTGTCAACATAATAAACTAGGATCTTAGGCTGGTAGGCCAACAACTTCTACTTCAAGGCCAAGAGTACTAGACCATAAATGAGTGTTGGACATGTAGAAAGCCACCTTACCAGTAAGACTGTCTAGTTGAAAAGGCCAGAGCGACCGGGTCAGTAGGACACACTATCGTTTTGGAGATGGGCAAGGCCCACGAGATTCATGATCGTGGTGAATAAATGCTAGGCCGAGCACCAAACCACTGTGCTCGAGGCGTCAGGTACCATCTCCAACCAAAATTTAGTATTTTTTAGATCCTAGTGCTCAAAGAGATTTGTTGTAGACAACGCTAAAAAGAATTAAGGTAAAGGAAGTCGAACATGATGAGTTTAGCTATGTGGAAATGGCTTTGGGATCCAAGTAGAAGGTTGGAGGAAGGGTTACAGATTGTAGCCTTAACCTAGGAGATTCTGTCATGAAGGCCAACCTATACATCACGATGTTAGGACGTTGTAATCGATATGGATTGGTTGGAAGCATGAGGCGATACTCAACTCTAAGACGAAACAGTTGAGTTTGATTAATGATGAGGGACAAAGACGAGTGATTGTAGGAAGAAATCAGGGAGATTCCCTAAGGTTCATATCTTCCCTATAGCTATGAAAGATCACGCACAAGGGATGCAAGATATATGTGATCCTTGCATTGAACGAAAAGGGCATGGTGGAAGGACTAGAAAACCTTTCGGTAGTACGGGAATTTGTGGATGTATTCCTAGATGAGTTACCAGGGTTTCCTCCTGAGAGGGAATTGGAATTTACCATAGACTCAAAACTTGGAATAGAACCGATAATGAGAAATTCTTATCAGATGTTGACCCTTGAGTTATAGGAGTTGAAAATGTAATTGAAGGAGTTGTCAGAACTAGGACTTATACGTCTAAGTGTGTATCCTTGGGGTTCTTTAGTTATTTTCATACAAAAGAAGGATGGGTCGTGGAGACTCTGCTTGACTACTGTCAAGTATTCATTGATGACATATTGATATATTCTCAGAGGAAGGAAGAACTTGATGAACTTTGCGCTTAGTACTACAGTGTTTATGAGAGAACAAATCTCGGGGACAATCGAAATGCTCTTTTATCAATCGAGGATTCATCAATTGGGGCATGTTATCTCTAACGAAGGTATCGATGTGGAGCTAGTGTAGGTAGAGGCTATTAGGGAATGATCTGCACCGATGAACGTACCAGAAGTACATAGTTTCATGGGTTTATCTGGATGTTATTGACGATTTGTCGAAGGTTTTTGAAGATAGCAAATCCGACCACAAAAATCTAGAAGAAAAACAAGAAGTTGTATGGACCGAAATGTGCAAAATCATTTCGAAGGTTTAAGGAGTTGTTGACAACAAAACTAATACTAAAAATCCCTGATAGGGACAAGGACTTCTTGGTAGGAACAAATTCATCCAAGGAAGGATTAGGTGGATTTTTGATGCAAGACGATCGAGTGATCACTTACATCTCGAAAAAGTTAAGAAAGCATGAGGATAACTACGTGACGCACGATTTGGAGTTGTTAGCCATTGTGTATGCCTTGAGAGCTTGGAGACACTACTTGATGGGACAAAAATTTGAACTAAAAACAGACCACGACGGTTTGCAACACATTTTACGCAAACTGAGTTGAACGCGCGGCAAAGGTGTTGGTCATAACTGCTTAGTGAGTATGCTTTTGAGATTACCTACATAAAAGGAATACTGAACAGAGTGGCATATGCGTTGAGTCGGAGACCACACATATTTTCATTGATACCTCTTCAGACGAATCTAGTGAAAAGATTATAACTTTACAGTGTGATGATGACTGATATAATGAGGTTAAGGAAGATATCGGATGAGACACCATGTTTGTACAAAAATTTGAGGGATTTACTATGGACAACGATGGATTAATGAGATATAATAACCATATTTATGTACCACCTTATGACGCATTGAGAGGTTTGATATGAAACAAAGCTCATAGAGAAGTGTATATGGCTCATCTTGGAATCACGAACATGAGGGCAGACCTTAATCCCTCATTATTTTGGTAGGGATGAAGGAAAACATAGTTAACTACTTGACGAGGTGTTTGGAATGTCAACAAGTAAGGGATGAACATAGACATCTGGCCGGATTTCTGCAGCCACATGTCATTCCAGAATAAAAATGGAGGCCATTTTGATGGACTTCATTGTGGGATTTTCGTGGACGACAAGGAGGCACGACTCGATTTCCATGATAGTTGACACTCTGATGAAGAGTGCACATTTTATTCTTGTGCACACGACGTATTAGGAACTTGACATAGATAGAATTTTATCAGCGAGATAGTGAGACTGCATGGCATGCCTAAGAGGATCATATTTGATCAAGGATCGATGTTTACCAGACAATTTTGGACTAGTTTCCATGATGCCTTGGGAACCCAAATTAACTTTAGTACCACATATCACCTGGAGAAAGACACACAGATTGAAAGTATGAACCAAATCTTGGAAGATATGTTGTGTATGTACGTGATGGACCAATATAAGCATTGAGAGGATTTCTTGCCACTGGTAAAGTTTGCATACAACAATAACTATCAAGACACCATTAAGATGATGCCATTTGACTTTCTTTATGGGTGACCATGTCGGACGCCTTGAGCTGGGATCAACTAGAGGATAAGGTCTTAGTGGGACTCGAAGCGATCCTAGAAATGGAAGAACAAATGATAACGATAAGACAAAGGATTGAGAAAGTGTAGGATCGACATAAGAGTTATGTTGATGCACATCGTTTTGACTGTAGTTATGAATTTGGTGAGGGAGTTTTCTTGTGGGTGAAACCGCACAAGAGTTCGATCAAGTTTGGAAAGGGTGCTTAAATTTCTCCTAGGTTCGTGGGACCTTTCGAGGTTCTGGAAAGGAAAGGGCCCATGCCCTATCGACTAGCCTTGCCTAATTATTTGAGGCATATGCACGATGTTTTCCATGTATATATTTTGAGACATTATGTTAGTGATCCTACACATGTGATTGACATGAGTTCTTTGCAGGTATCAGACGAGGGTGCTCTCACGGTGGAGCCAATCCGCATTCTAGACGATCGCATTCGACAGCTACGACATCGAACAATCGATCAAGTCAAGTTCCAGTGGGAAAATTATACTCCACACTCAACTACCTAGGAGGACGCTTATCATATGCATCAACACTTTCCAATTTTGTTTGATAGCTAGACATTTAGATATTGTCAGATACTTGATTTATGCACTTGTATACTGTGAAACTTTGGGACGAAGTATGAAACAAGAGGAGGTGTATGTAACATCCCACTCTTTAGGGATGATTTTAGGGGTTAAATTTCGCTCATGGGCTAATTTTCCATGTTTTTTCCCCCAAAAAGATTCGTTATTCTAAAAATAATTTGCCCAAATTCTATAGGATAAAATTATTTACCTCAAAAATTGCCAAAATTTTATACAAACTATATAAAATCCTTAGAAATTTGAATATTTTTACAAAAATATCGCCAAACATTTTAAAGTTGGCATATGAGGGATTAGTAAGATTCACCAAGGTTTGTACATTTTAAAATAAATTTCCATCCTTAAAATCATCCCTACCACTCTTGCGCATACCTGATGTGACTTATTCTTTGAGGACACTTGCATGCAAGTGATCCAGTTCATTATATGATTGTCTGCTTCGATTATGGATTCTGATGATGAGATTGTGGATTATGATGTTATGTTATGTTATTTATGTATAGATAGGTGCTATTGACTAGTTTCTCCTTAGTGTGTAGGACTCTTGATAGATTGACGATGTTGATGGCATTGATGGACCTCCTTGGACTCCATTTCGAGTCAAGGAGTGGATTGTTTATGGTTTGGGTATTTATATTTATGCATATATGATATATGATCAGGTATATTATGATGTTGTTTATGGATCGTTGACATGTTTCGTTGATGGATGCAGGATGACGATTTCTTTCTAATCAGAATCACATTAGGAGTAGAGGGGTCATGCACAACAACTAGAGATATTGAGGGAGAGGTGTGGTAGCAGCCCTTCTGCAGCCTATTAGCACTCCCACTATGGATCGAATTGTAGGTGGATCGAATTGTAGGTTAATCATTACCTATTTTGAGAGATCGATGATGTCATGAGGGCATATTGAGACAGTCTCTCACGAAGATTCTAAGGGGCGTGAAATAAGGCAGGGTCCTTATTCCTTAGAGGCCCTTAGTCTCCCACAAGGTCGCTTGATGGAGTATTGACTTCAAGGGTTGGATGTCTACCAAAATCAGTCAAAGGTGAGTGGAACCCTTGGAGCACGTAGTGTGTCTTGAAGGGAACATCACATAAATGAAACATGAATAAGGGTGAGTGGCACCCTTGGAGCACGTAGTACGTCTTAAAGGGAACGTCACCATTTTTAACACTAGTGAGTCAATGAACCTAGGTGCCTAGAAAACAATATTTTATTTTGATGTGGTCAGCCTTAAAATAAATGTTGTATGAGTAAAGTTTATTAATTATAAAATTTACCTTAAAAAATTTCTAATGCTAGTTTAAATTAAAGCCTATGTCTAAATATGGTATGGGGACTAAAAATTAATTAATCAATTAATAAAAGGGGGATGAAGAAAAAAAATTAGATTAAGAATTTAAAGGAGAAATAATTTATCTAAGAGTTAATTACTCTTCATTATGCAAAGACATGCTAATTTGGAACTTAGACAAATAGGGGAAATTAAATGCAAAAAAAACTATCGAACATAGAAAGTAATCTAGTCTAGACAACTTCCTAAATAAAACTCAACTAAGATTTAAGTAATGCATCAATCATTAAAATAAATTAAGGGAATAAAGGGACAACAAGGAGAGTTTTTAGGAACGCTTTTAGGTGGGTGAGGGAAATTGTCAATTAATTTAATTAAATAAATGAATTCCTGGTGCCACTAAGGGATTGGGTGACAAGTGTACGGGGGAAAGTTTTTTTCCCTAATTAAAATTTAATAAAAATAATTTAACGTGCAATTGGAAAGTGTAACTAAGAAGAACTCTATAAAATTAATGGCAATGAAGAGGAAGAGATAACGAGTGTTATGCGTAAGTTTGTGTTGCTATATTTTTCTTGGCTGATTTTTCTTGTGGTAGTTGGGATACCCAGCTCAAATAGAGAGTGGTAGCTCAACCTTGCGAGGTGAGTTGAGAACTACCTTTTCTCTAGTTTGTGTGCATGGACCCTTTGTGGATTAGGGGGATCAGGGGGAAGAAGAGTACCCCTAGTGTTGGCCGAGAGGTACCGGTGAAGTCTTCACCGTTAGCAAGCAGGAAGTTGGACGTAGCGAAATCGTGGGAGGACACCTTCAAAATTCAACTCGTTGGATACAAATTTTTATTTGAATTTGCATTTGTAAAGGATTTAGATTGTAATTATGTTGAAATTTGTCGCAACCATTGTTATTCTTTATATCGTTGATGATTCCCTTGTCTTTGAACAAATTTTGTATCGCTTGCATTCTTGGAGCAACTAAATTAATAAATTATTGTGAGGCTCATTCATGTTTTGTGATCTGATTATTAAATTTTCCATATATTTTTAGTGAATATGCTAAGGAGAGTAATTTCCTATATCTTCCATCTATCTACTGTTTTTAGGTTCCTTCTCCCTCCTAATATTACATGATTATTCCACCTTACATTGATGATATCCTTGATTATTGACTTGGGATTGATGCTTAGCCGTGAGTCTTCTTTACAAGCCCTTCTGATCCTATGATAATAGACATTACAGGTCTGGTGGTTGCATAGTCGAGCCTTGATGTTGTGTGCCAAATAAATCTTGAAGTCCCTCCTTGGAGGGCCAAGCTATGCATCCTTGCTAACGTTTCTGCTTTATGAATCTTGACTTAATTTAGCTTCCTGCAGAACAATTGTTGTTAGGTTTTGTTGGAGACATATAAATGGTTTGGATTAAGTATATTGAAAGTTTGCCTTGTGCAAGGAACCTAAAACCACTAGACTAAGGTTTATCCACATATCGACTGACTTTAAGAATTAAATTTTGATTGCTACCTAAATAAATATTGGCTTACTTCTATTTCACATCTTCCTAAATTGAACCATCAAATTTATTCCTTGTGTGTTGCTTGAAAGTTCCCACATTGTTGCCACTGTTAACTCTTATGCAAGATGGTCTTGAGACGAATTTTAGGATCATTTTTGTAATAAGGATCAATGGCATTGCCACCTTTTGAGAATTTCTTGAAAACCTTGGGCATGCGTTGTCAAGAACTAACCCAGAACCAACAACTCGAATTCGCCCAACTGATATGTTTCCCTTGGGGTGTTTTTTCTCAATTACTTATTCTAAGTGCTACAGGGAACCCTTGTCGTTTTTTGTCTTCCTTGCATTTCTAGGGGGGGATATTGTGTCTGCATTTTCCCTGGTCTTCCTAGTGCATAACCTCTGAAATTTTTTGTTGGGTTGGCTTAAAAAATGTGCCTAAGTCTGAATTATCTCCCGACGAATTATTTCCATAATTAAATGTTGCATGTGGCCTTCGATTTCGCCCAGAATCTGAGACTCCTGGCATTTTTCTAATTATGGGATTCTCTTCTTCGTTAGCTATAAATTTTTTTCCAACTCTTCCACCATAAATTTTGTGAGACTGGATTGTTTTTGGACTGCATTTTTATTCTCTGCGCTATTTTATTTATTCGAGAGACCTTCCTTACCCAGCCTGATCTTCCTCATCGATCCAACACTTAGCATGAAACCGTTGTGAGTTCTGGTTGGGGCCCTTTTTCTGCATTTTTTTCCTTCCTTTTATCGCTGCATGGGACTGACTTTAAATGTTTTTAATAAAGTTTCAGAGGAGAGAAATCCATGCCTCCAATGCACTTGTGGTCGAGAATGCCTTGACACATCTCTGATCTGTTCTCATCCGCTTGCATCCTTAGATTAAAACCTCATGCTCCATTTACTTTATGAAGGAACTTTTACCCTTTAAAGATTTTATCTATTTTACCTTGAAGTGAGTAGATAAGGGGAACTCTAATTATTAATTTTCCTACCATAAGGCTGGGGTGTCAAAGGTTTGCAAAAAGAAAAATATCAATTAATTTTTTTTGTTTAAAATCTTTTCAAATTGTGAAAATCGTAAATCAAGTGGAACTAGTTTAATGAAAACCCCCCTTAAGGAATATGGAGTTGGCTTAAATTAGTATCTTTGGCACATGCATCAATAATAATCATTTACTCTTGAACTAACGAAGGTGTAATGTAAGGATTGATTGGTTTAGATAATAGATTCCTCGCGTGCATAAATTTATAATGTATTCAATAACTTTTGGTCCTTAGACTTCTTGTGCAAGTGGATTCTAATGAAGGGATGATGTTCTAGATTGTAATTATAGAATGTATTGAATACGTCGCGTACCTTAGACTTCTTGCCCAAATGGAATGTAATAAAGGAGATGTTGTTCTATATGATAAATTTTTAGCATGATTAAAAGATGATGTACTTAATGATTTGTAGTTACATTGGCACCTTAAAATTTAATGAATAAACACGTGTGCCTTGTAGATAGACTTGGTTATTACCTTTTCACCTTGTTTAAGTTGGTGTTTACTCTTGCGTTATTCATGATGTGGGTGTGTGCTTGAATTATAATTGTTTTACTCTTACGAATTAAATTAATATTGATTGATTATGTAATTGGTTCACTTTTGTGCCATGGAATTAAGTTGACATATAATCTATGAAGCAATTTGATTCTCTTGCTCCATTGAATAATTGATGTGATGGTTTATAACTTTATTATTCGTGTGCCTTGATTCATGTTAGTGATATTGATTGTGGACCTTTTGGTTCCGATTGATTGTGTTAGTGGGATGTAGACACCTCCTTATTCCTCAGAACACTCGCTAGCCACGAGACCTTAAATGGTTAAAATCAATTGGAACCTGGGCTTAGTCTTATGTGTCTTGGAAGTCCTAACCTGGCAGGGTAGGATGGGCAGGTAGACATTTATATCACTTGTCTGGTTGAAGGTTGTTGCAATTTTTTTCAAGATTTCATTAGGTGCTAATCTACTACTCTGTTTATGTTTATGTGTCACTACCCTTCATTAATGTGTTGATTGCGTTGTTATCTATTTCAATGATGGGTAGCGGGTGATTCCGTTACTTGTGTCGTTATTCCATTTACGATGATGTTAATTGTATGTCATTACTAAATTAAGGATGTGTCGGCTTGAGGCGTGATTTAATGTTAATGCGTTAATTTTGTTTCGTTAATATTGGATGATGTGTCATTGATGTTGTTATTAATTGTGATGTTTATTTCCTAACGCAAAGAATAATAATAATAAAAATTATCCCTTGTAAGTCTCTTTCGTTGTCGTAACGAGAGGGCCATTACATACATTATGATTATACTTTGGTTTTGAGTTATGTTGTGTTGAGTATTGAGATTTATATATTACTTTATTTGATGTAGAATATTGATAGGTATTATGATGAAGGTTCCTGAGTGTGCAGGAAACGTGACATGATGAGGATTTTGATGGCATTGAAAAACATCCTTGGAATCCAGATTGATTCAGGGAGTGGACTTTTATTTTGGTTTGAGTACTTGTTTTATATGCATATATATTTGATGATGATTTAGTTTGGATTTCATGTATATGGATTATTGAAATTATCTTTGTCAGTTGATGCAAGCATGGTGACACTTGGTAATCCGACTTACATATGGAGTAAAGAGGTCATACACAAATACCAGATGGATGAGGGAAAAGTGTGGTAATGTCCCTATCATATCCTACTAGCATTCACGCCGTGACCTGAACCGAAGGTTAACAATTAACTTGCTCCAAAAGATTCACAATGTCATGAGGACGGACTAAGACAATCACTCACGAGGATTACTTTGTACAATTCTCTGAAATTCGTAATTGTAATTTTAGTAAATCTGATCTTCAAACCTTCAAGTCTTATTAGTCCGTGCCTTCGGCGGGGGACTTTAGCATTCACTTGGCGGTCAACGATCGTTGACCGCCTATTACTGGGTCGATTTTATATATTAATTGGTTACTTGGTCGATTTTGTATATTAGTTGGTGCTTTTTGCATCCAAAAAACACACGATATATTAATATATCTTCATATTTGATTTTAATATTATTTATTTTTAAAATAAATTATTTTTTATATTTATTAAATTTGAAAAATTATATTTTTTAATTGGTTCAGAGTCATCTAATGTGACTTTATTACTGTGGTATGTGCAATTTGTTTTTGTGAATTATCAAACTTTAAAAATGAATTAAAAATAACATATTTCTAAGTGATCATTTTGGCACACTTTGACATTGCACACTGACATGCTTTGAACATTGTTGGAGTCGAGGTTTTGGCACAACATTGCTGCAGCCGAGGTTTCTGCAGTCTAGGCCACCGCCTCACAACCTTGCCACCTCCAGGCCATCGCTTCATAGCCTTGCCACCTCAGAAGGGTAGTTAAAGGCCTCGAGGACGTTATCGGGGTTTCCATTGCTTCGCTCGACCTCAACGAGCTCTGGGATTTCCCATTTTCCAGTTGTAATGCCCCCTCTAATTCCTCCACTACCGGACACCTGTGCGCAACGTTGTACAATGCAAACGGATGCAAAAATTTGAAAGAGGTCTACGCTTGCAGAAAAGGAAGGAGTGGCAATGATGGTTGGGCCACGGTTGCTCACTTATATATATCTTTTTCCTCAACTAATGGCAGTGGCGATTTGTAGCTAGTGGTGTTCCATATAGCTTTGAGCTTGTATAGCGGTTATACCTTAGCACATTACAGGCAAAAATGCAACCTTCCTCCCAGATGGCCATGAATCCCACCCACTTGCCTTTCTTTTTCACTTACACGTCTTTAAATTATGTTACGTGTAATATTTTTAACATTGGTATAAAAG
>JZKD02S2156376.1:232325-266666 GCA_000966675.3 Picea glauca
TTCTTTATAATTTTTAACATATTATTATTTTTAATCTCAATGGAAAATCTATCAAGGATGAGTTGCAAAGCTTAAGGATGAGCTTCAGAGCTTACTGCATATTGTCATGGCAATTTGGCTAAAGCCTCAACATTTCCTCGGGGCATTAAGGATCTGGCTCCAGTGTTGGGTGAGTGTATATGATTCTTTTTGGTTTTACTTGTGGATCCAAATGCTAACCTTAAAATAATCCTTTACACTATTGTTATTTACAATTTGAACAATCTGCATATCATTGTTTGATTTTGCTATTGTATTAATAGGTGTTTTGTAGTAACAAGTTTCATTTTTTATTGAATTTAGATTTTAAGTTTTCCTTATTACAAATATGCACTTGTCCGTCCATCACTAGTTGCATGAAAGCCTGCAATCATCCCTTTATATTCCCTTGCTCTTCCCCTTTTAAGAATTATTAACCTATCTCATGAAATAAGAACTTTCCGTTTCATTCTTTAACCATTACTATAAAATATTTTATTTTACCTTATTCTTAGTAAGCTACCTTCTTCTCACAATCTCACTGTTGATTGATTTATCTTTGCTTCATCTATATTTCTTCTACGTAGGTTTTTCTTTATATATTTTTGCTTACTCATTAAATATAATAGATTTATAGAAATTTAAGGTTATAATGAAAAGTAATATCACAACCTGATTTGTTTCTATTAGTGTTCTTTTTAAATATAAAATAGCGTCCTCCTTATGACAAAAGGGATGTAGATATTATGGAGAGTCTCAACTGCATGTTTGGTCAATATGAAGAACAATAATAACTTCATGTGTGTTAGAATTACATAAGGAAGCTGGTTATAATTCATCGAGATTCTGTGCAAATGATACAAAATGTTAGGCTTGGAAACCTTGGAGATCCTATTTTTGTACCTTTACTTTTTCCATTATTGGTAATGGATATCACATTATATCCCTTGTTAGTTAATAAGGAAAACCACATAATGAACTATGGAATTTTCTCTTATATTCATGTTTACCACCCTTGTAGAATTGTGTAACAGAATGCAATTAGTGATAAAAGTGATTATTATATTCATGTTTACCACCCTTGTAGAATTGTGTAACAGAGTGCAATTAGTGATAAAAGTGATTATGGTGGTGACATCGTTAAATATATTGTCGATTACTAGAATAACCTTTATTATTTTATGAATGGCTTGTCTGTTTAAGGACAAAAGTAGGTTCATACAAGTAAGGATATGTTCATAAAAATTAATATTTTAATGAGTATTGAACTTCATATTATATTATATATATTACTTTTTTCATTAAAGGTTAAATATGTTTCTTAAATTATGCTCTTTTACTAACTTATAGTTATTAAATTGGTTATTTTTTTGTTGATTTATGTTAGAGAATATCTTCTAGTGTTGATTACTAGAGTAGTTTTACTTAAGGGGTTTATTTCTACAAATTCAATGTACCCTAATTACCTTAATAACAAGTAACAATGTTAATAAGTGCTTTAATGAATCCCTTAGTTATTTTTTCATTGTCGAACTCATTACGTGATTGTAATATTGCTCTAGTTATAAAAGTATAATTTAAAAAAAAAACAATTTCATTCGTGTTTCTACTTACATTAATTTATAGAAAAAATTAGAGGTACGTTACATATGGTATTAGAGTGAGTTCAACTCCGTGACACCGGACCCATATTCCTTCCATTGTTTTATATTTAATAGTTAAAGATGTATCACTAATCTAAATTGAATTGTTTAATGGAAGGTATCATCGTTAAAGGACATAAAATTAGTAGACTTTGGGCTGCGGGAGGAAGATGGATTCCTCTTCCAAGTACATCAACACCCGAGGGATCTGCTCCACTCGGAGAAGGACAAACTATTGATCAAGAGAAAATTGCAGTGGGAGACATCATGGGAATGATGAGGTCTTTTCAAAGAATGTCTGAAGAATTTATAAACCGCCTTGATCATGATGAGGGAAGGGAGTCTGTTCCTTGTGAGGTATCATAACACCCTCTTGTAGTGAGTAGTATTGTTCATAGAGAATTTGAGAAGGTAAAAATACTCGAGTTCATGGGTTCTACATATGATTTAGCCACCAACACATGGTTGGATAATATGTCAATGTTCTTTGCATTGTGCGATTATACCTCCAACATGAAGGTTTGCATATCATTGTTTCAACTAAATGGGAGTGTGCTTATTTGGTGGAAGACACTCCTACCACAATTGAACATGGTTGTTGAAGACATGTTATGGAAATTGTTTGAAGAATGATTCCGAGAGAGGTACTTATCTGGCAAGTTCACTGAGCACCAAATTAATGAATTCAATGATGTACGACAGGGTAGTCGTACAGTACCAGAGTATGAGGTCAGGTTCACGGAGTTTCTCAGTTATGCTCCGCATTTGAACAATGAGAAATGAAAGGTTAACAAGATTGTGTTTGGTCTCAACTTCAAAATTCATGCTAAGGTGAGGATCTTGATGCTTTAGACTTTGCATGATACAATACATAAATATTTTATTGTTGAAGAAGAGTTGAACAATGGGGGTCAAGGTAGGACTCCTTCTAGGCAGACAAGATAGATACTGCATCGAGCGTCGCAACATCAGACACCTGTTAGGAATACTTCTGGGCACCATGATACACCTAGAGGACCTGCATTTTCTACACCATGTAGGCAGACTACCAATCATACTACTCTGTATAGAGCACTACCACAACAATAGAAGCGTCATCCTTAGAAACAAAAATAGTCTAGATCATTTCTGTAGAATAGATCGGGGTCTCAAAACCCTAGACCAACATATTCTTCCTCTGGAACTAAAAGCACCAACCCTAAGAATGGATGTTGGACTTATGGAGAGATGCATTACTAGAGATATTTCCCTATTGAGAAGAAAATATTTTCTGGATCAACATGACAGATGATAGTGGGAGATTTGGGCAAGGCCCATAGGATTCATGTAGTGGTTAATAACCGCCAGGCCCAAGAATCACTCTATAGTGCTAGAGACTTCAAGTATGATAGATGATCAAGAATTTAGTGTTTTTATAGATTCGGGAGCTACTAAGTTTTTTATATCAAGTGATGGAATTAAAATAATTAAGGTCAATACAGTAGAACAAGATGAGTTTAGATACGTGGAAATGGAATCACGTGCCAAACAAAAGGTTCCAGGAAAAGTTAAGGATTGTCACATTAACTTAGGTGATTTCATCACAATTGTAAATCTATATGTCATAATATTTGGATCTTATGACATTGTGATTGGAATGGATTGATTAGAATTGCTTGATTTGATACTTAACTGTAAGACATAAAGATTAAGTTTGATTGATTATTTGTGATAGATTAGAGTAATTGTGGGAAGAAACAAAGGAGTGTCATTGAGATTTATTTCTTCCCTACAATTATAGAAAAGTATACGCAAAGGATGTAAGTAATATGCCATTTTAGCGCTTAACAAAAAGGGGGAAATGAAAGGATTAGAAAACCTTCCTGTAGTGTCAGAGTTTGCTGATGTTTTTCCTAAAGAACTACCAGGTTTATTGCAAAAAAGAGAATTGAAATTTACCATGGATTTAAAACCTAGAACAAAACCAATTGCAAGAACTCCATACTGAATATCGACACTAGAATTGCAAGAGTTAAAGATGCAATTGAAGGAGTTATTGGATTTGGGACATATACATCCAAGCATATCACTGTGGGGTGCACCATTTATTTTTTCAAGAAATAAGGATAGATCGTGGATTCTTTTCATTGACTATCATTAATTAAACAAAGCCATGATCAAGAACCAATATCTGTTACCAAGGATTGATGATTTATTTGACCAAATGAAGGGAGCGGCAATGTTTTCAAAGATTGGCTTGAGATCAGGATATCATCAGTTGTGAATCAAAGATGAAGATATCCCTGAGACTGCGTTTAAAATGAGATTAAGAAACTATGAATTTACTATTTTATCATTTGGATTGACGTCTGTCCCAAGAATATTCATGAATTTAATGAATGGGGTATTTCACGTATATTTGGAAAAAATTGTACAAGTATTTATTGATGTCATATTTATTGACTCTCGAATGAGAGATGATCATGATGAAAACCTGAGATTAGTGCTACAATGTTTAAGAGAAAACAATTTGTACAGAAATTTGTCGAAATGTTCATTTTATCAGACAAAGATTCACTATTTGGGACACATTATTTATAGAGAAGGTATCATTGTGGATCCAGTGAAAGTTGAGGCTATTATGGAATGGCCATCACCAACGAACATTCAAGAAGTACAAATTTTTATGGTATTAGTAGGTTATTATGGATGCTTTGTAGAATAATTTTCAATGATAGCAAATCCAATCACAAAATTGTAGAAGAAGAATAAGAAATTTGTATGGTCAGAGAAATGCATGGAAGCATTTAAGAAGTTTAAGGACTTATTGATGACAACACCAATAATGAAAGTTCTTGATATGGACAATGAATTCTTGGTATGTTTTATCACATGAAATCATCAAGGGTCACTGGTGACAGTCATGAGCACAGGTGAATAGGCGGGTGGAGTTTTAAATGGTGGAGATCCCCTGTGCATTTCGATTTAGTGCCATCTCTAAACGCGGTTGGAAGGATTCCATAGTTGGTAGGCAGATAAAGATTTGGCAGGGGCGCTAAAATAACAGATGCATCCAGATCGAAGATCGCAAACATATCAACAGTCACAAGTCATTTCGGTGTTGCAACATGGTTAGTGTTAAAATTCGTTGAGCAGGCTGAAATCCAAACCACAGTATCACTATAGAGATACGTGGCGGAAGGTGGTCCATTTCATGCCCAAAAGTGGTGTGGGTCCAAACTTCTTTTGATGGCCCATAAATCACGTGCTTGTCTAGCACCGAATCTAATAGTAGTATGCGTCTGCCTCCTAGTCATCAAGTCGCACCCCGATCCCAAGGGGATTTACTTAATAAGCGAGGACTGGTATTTGAAACCTCGTTTCAATCCATAAATAGAAGGCACAAAATCTCTAGTCGAGGAGACATAACTTTTAGTGTGAGGTACCACGATGGATGGTTTTTTCTGCAGGGCCATACTGATTCGAGTTTGTGTCTAACAAGAGGAAACACACATAGTCTAAAAAAAGGATGCAGAGATTCTTTCAACTAAATGGGAGTGTGCTTATTTGGTGGAAGACACTCATACCACAATTGAACATGGTTGTTGAAGACGTGTTATGGGAATTTTTCGAGGAATGATTCCGAGAGAGGTACTTATTTGATGAGTTCATTGAGCACCAAACTAATGAATTCAATGCTTTACGATAGGGTATTCGTACAGTACCAGAGTATGAGTTCGGGTTCATAGAGTTTTTCATATATTCTCTGCATATGAACAATGAGAAATTAACGGTTAACAAGTTTGTGTTTGGTCTCAAATTCAAATTTCATGTTAAGTTGAGGATCACGATGCCTTAGACTTTGCACGATACAATACATAAATATTTTATTGTTGAAGAAGAGTCGAACAGTGGGGGTCAAGGAAAGACTGCTTCTAGGTAGACAATATAGATACTGCATTGAGTGCCGTAGCATCAGACACTTGTTATGAATACTTATGGGCACCATGATACACCTAGAGGACCTGGATTTTCTACACCATGTAGGCTGACTACCAATCATAGTACTCTGTATGGAGCACTACCACAACAATAGAAGCATTGTCCTTAGAAACAAAAACAATCTAGATCATTTCTGTAGAATAGATCGGGGCCTCAAAACCCCATACCAACATATTATTCCTCTAGAACTAAGAGCACTAGCCCTAAGAATGGATGTTGGACTTGTGGAGAGCCACATTACTAGTGATATTTCCCTATTGAGAAGGAAATATTTTTTGGATCAACATGAGAGATGACAGTGGGATATTTGGGTAAGGCCCATAGGATTCATGTAGCGGTTAATAATCACCAGGCCCAAGCATCGCTCTATAGTGTTGGACACTTTAGGTATGATAGATGATCAACAACTTAGTGTTTTTATAGATTCAAGAGCTACTAAGTGTTTTATATCAAGTGCTGGACTTAAAAGAATTAAGGTCATTACAATCGAACAAGATGAGTTTAGATATGTGGAAATGGAATCACATGCCAAACAAAAGGTTGTAGGAAAAGTTGAGGATTGTCACAGTAACTTAGGTGATTTTTTCACAAGTGTAAACCTGTATGTCATAATATTGGGATCTTACGACATTGTGATTAGAATGGATTGGTTAGAATTGCTTGATGTGATACTTAACTGTAAGACGAAAAGATTAGGTTTGATTGATTATTTGTGATAGATAAGAGTAATTGTGGGAAGAAACAAAGAAGTGTCATTGAGATTTATTTGTTCCCTACAATTACAGAAAAGTATGCACAAATGATGTAAGTTGTATGCCATTTTAGCGCTTAACGAAGGGGGAAACGAAAGGATTAGAAAACCTTCCTGTAGTGTCAGAGTTTGCTGATATTTTTCCTGAAGAACTACCAGGTTTACCATAAAAAAGAGAATTGAAATTTACCATGGATTTAAAACCTAGAACATAACCGATTGAAAGAACTCCATACCGAATGTCGACACCAGAATTGGAATACTTAAAGATGCAATTGAAGGAGTTGTTGGATTTGGGACATATACATCCAAGCATATCACCGTGGGGTGCTCTATTTATTTCTGTAAGAAAGAAGGACACATCGTGGATTCTTTTAATTGACTATCATTAACTAAACAAAGCCACGATCAAGAACCAATATCTTTTACCAAGGATTGACGATTTATTTGACCAAATGAAGGGAGCGACAATGTTTTCAAAGATTGACTTGATATTAGGATATCATCAATTGTGAATCAAAGATGAAGATGTCCCTAAGACCATGTTTAAAATGATATTTAGACACTATGAATTTACTATTTTATCATTTGTATTGACAAATGTCCCTGGCATATTCATGAGTTTAATGAATGGGGTATTTCGCGAATACTTGAACAAATTTGTACAAGTATTTATTTATGACATATTTATTTTCTCTTGGATGAGAGAGGATCATGATGAACACCTGATATTAGTGCTACAATGTTTAAGAGAAAACAGGTTGTACAAAAAGTTGTCGAAATGTTCGTTTTATTAGACAAAGATTCATTATTTGGGACACATTATTTCTGGAGAAGGTATCATTGTGGATCTAGTGAAATTTGAGGCTATTATGGAATGTCCATCACCAACAAACATGCAATAAGTACATATTTGTATGGTATTAGTAGGTTATTATGAATGCTTTGTAGAAGAATTTTCAGTGATAGCAAATCCAATCACAAAATTGCAGAAGAAGAATAAGAAATTCGTATTGTCAGAGTAATGCATGGAAGCATTTAAGGAGTTTAAGGAGTTATTGATGAAAACACTAATATTGAAAGTTCCTGATATGGACAAAGAATTATTTTTATGTGTTATCACGTGAAATCGACAAGGGTCATAGGTGACAGGCATGAGCATAGGCGAACGTGCGGGTGGATTTTTCCACGATGGAGATCCACTGTGCATTTCAATTTAGTTCCATATCTGAATGCGGTTGGAAGGATGCCATAGTTGGCAGGTGGATAAACCTTTGGAGGGGGTGCTAAAATAGAAGGTGTGCCTAGATCAACAGCCACAAGTTATTTTGATGCTGCAACATGCTCGTGCGTTAAAATTCCTCGAGTGAGCCAAAATCCAAACCACGGTATCGCTGGAGAGATATGTGGAAGAAGGTGGTGCATTTAGGGCCCAAAAGCAGTGTGGTTCCAAACCTCTTTCGATGGCCCTAAAATCACATGCTCATCTGGCGTCGAATCCAATAGCAGTACGCGACCGCCTCCTAGTTGTCAAGCCACACCTCGATCCCAAGGGGAATTCAGTTAATGAATGAGGAATTGTAGTTGAAATCTCATTTCACTCCATAAATAGAAGGCATGGAAGATCTGGTCGAGGAGACATAAATGTCAGCACGAGGTACGACGATGGATGGTTTTTTCTGCAGGGGCATACTGATCCGAGTTTTCATCTGGTAGGAGGAAACAAACACAGGCTGAAAAAAGGATGCACAGATTCTTTCAACTAAATGGGAGTGTGATTATTTGGTGGAAGACACTCCTACCACAATTGAACATGGTCGCTGAAGACGTGTTATGGGAATTTCTCGAGGAATGATTCTGAGAGAGGTACTTATCTAGCAAGGTCATTGAGCATGAAATTAATGAATTCAATGCTTTACTACACGGTAGTCATAGAGTACCAGAGTATGAGGTCAGGTTCATGGAGTTTCTCAGATATGCTCTGCATATGAACAATGAGAAATTAAAGGTTAACAAGTTTGTGTTTGGTCTCAACTTCAAAATTCATGCTAATGTGAGGATACCGATGCCTTATACTTTACACGATACAATACATAAATATTTCATTGTTGAAGAAGTTTCGAACAGTGGGGATCAAGGTAGGACTCCTTCCAGGAAGACAAGATAGATACTGCATCGAGCGCCGCAACATTAGACACTTGTTAGGAATACTTTTGGGCACCATGATACACCTAGAGGACCTACATTTTCTACACCATGTAGGAAGACTACCAGTCATAGTACTCTGTATAGAGCACTACCACAACAATAGAAGCGTCATCCTTAGCAGCAACAATAGTCTAGTTCATTTTTGTAGAACAAATCGGAGCCTCAAAACCCTAGACCGACAAATTCTTCCTCTGGAACTAAGAGAACCAACCCTAAGAATGGATTTTGGACTTGTGGAGAGCCACATTACTAGAGATATTTCCCTATTGAGATGGAAATATTTTCTGGATCAACATGACAAATCACAGTGGGAGATTTGGGCAAGGCCCATAGGATACATGTAGCAGTTAATAACCACCAAGCCCTAACATCACTCTATAGTGCTCGAGACTTCAGGTATGATAGATGATCAACAATTTAGTGTTTTTATAGATTCAAGAGCTACTAAGTGTTTTATATCAAGTGATGGACTTAAAAGAATTAAAGTCAATACATTCGAACAAGATGAGTTTAAATATGTGGAAATGCATCAGGTGCTAGACAAAAGGTTGCAGGAAAAGTTAAGGATTGTAACATTAACTTAGGTGTTTTCATCACAAGTGTAAAACTGTATGTCATAATATTGGGATCTTATGACATTGTGATTGGAATGGATTGGTTAGAATTGCTTGATGTGATACTTAATTGTAAGATGAAAATAATAATTTTGATTGATTATTTGTGATAGATTAGAGTAATTATGGGAAGAAACAAAGGAGTGTCATTGAGATTTATTTCTTCCCTATAATTACAGAAAAGTATGTGCAAAGGATGTAAGTTATATGCCATTTTAGCGCTTAATGAAAAGGGGGACACAAAAGGATTAGAAATCCTTCCTGTAGTGCCAAAGTTTAATGATATTTTTCCTAAAGAAATACTAGGTTTACCACAAGAAAGAGAATTGAAATTTACCATGGATTTAAAACCTAGAACATAACCGATTGCAATAACTCCATATCGAATGTAGATACCAGAATTGCAAGACTTAAATATGCAACTGAAGGAGTTGTTGGATTTGGGACATATACATCCAAGCATATCACCATGGGGTGAGCCATTTATTTTTGTAAGAAAGAAGGACAGATCGTGGATGCTTTTCATTGACTATCATTAACTAAACAAAGCCACGATCAAAAGCCAATATATGTTACCAAGGATTGATGATTTCTTTAACCAAATGAAGGGAGCGACAATGTTTTCAAAGATTGACTAGAGATCATGATATCATCATTTGTGAATCAAAGATGAAGATATCCATAATACTGCGTTTAAAATGAGATTCAAAACCTATGAATTTACTATTTTATGATTTGCATTGACGAATGTCCTGTGCATATTCATGAGTTTACTGAATGGGGTATTTCGCGAATACTTGGACAAATTTGTACAAGTATTTATTCATGAAATATTTGTTTACTCTCGTATGGGAGAGGATCATGATGAACACCTAATATTTGTGCTATGGTGTTTAAGAGAAAACAAGTTGTACATAAAGTTGTCGAAATGTTCGTTTTATCAGACAGAGATTCACTATTTGGGACACATTATTTCTGGAGAAGGTATCATTGTGGATCCAGTGAAATTTGAGGCTATTATGGAGTGGCCATCACCAACGAACATGAAAAAAGTATATAGTTTTATTGTATTATTATGTTATTATGGATGCTTTGTAGAAGAATTTTCAATGATAGCAAATCCAATCACAAAATTGCAGAAGAAGAATACGAAATTCGTATGATTAGAGAAGTGCATGGAAGCGTTTTAGAAGTTGAAGGAGTTATTGATGACAGCACCAATACTGAAAGTTCTTGATATGGACAAGGAATTCTTGGTATGTGTTATCACATGAAATCGTCAAGGGTCACAGGTGACAGTCATGAGCACATGCGAATGGGCAGGTGGATTTTTCCACGATGGAGATCCCCTGTGCACTTCGATTTTGTGCCATCTCTAAACGTGATTGGAAGGATTCCATAGTTGGAAGGCCTATAAAGATTTGGTGGGGCACTAAAATAGAAGGTGCGCCCAGATCACAGATCGCGACCAGATCAAAGACCACAAGTCATTTCAGTGCTGCAACATGCTCGGGCGTTAAAATTCCTTGAGCGAGCCGAAATCCAAACCATGGTATCACATGAGAGCTACATGGAGGAAGGTGGTGTGTTTTGGGCCCACAAGCGGTGTGGTTCCAAACCTCTTTCGATGGCCTCGAAATCACATTCTTGTCTAGCGTCGAATCTAATAGTAGTACGCGGTCGCCTCTTAGTCGTCAAGCCACACCCCGATCCTCAGGGGAATTTAGTTAATGAATGAGGAATGGTAGTTGAAACCTTGTTTCACTCCATAAATAGAAGGAATCGAAGCTCTGGTCGATGAGACATAACTATCAGCATGAGGTATCAAAATTGATGGTTTTTTTTATAGGGCCATATTGATCTGAGTTTTCGTCTGATAGGAGGAAACACACACAGTCTGAAAAAAGGATGCACAGAGGAAAATCCTTGGACATGATGGCCAGTTTGCATTCCTAGCATTTGTCCAATGCTGGGTATAAATACATCAGTTAAATAATATGTTAGGGTCATTGATGGTTGAGCAGAGCTACCTATTTTGTAATAGTTTTATAGCAGAGTTTTTCTCTGGTTATGTATGACACCTAAGACTTTCTCATTAATAGAAGTCAGTTTCTTTCACCATATTGTTTCCTATTGTGATGAAACATTCGTGCATGGATGATCCAAATGAGTTGTTGTAGTTGAACTATAATGGAGGTTTGATTATAATGTTGCTATGATCTATTTTATTATTTTCTTTCATTGTCCTTTTTCCTCTTATGCTGAAATGTTCATGCATGGATGATCCAGACGAGTTGTTGTAGTTGCATTGTAATGGATGTTTGATTATGTTGTTGTTGTGATATATTTCAGTACCTAAACTTGAGTTCAAGAGTGCTCTTGTGACTGAGTTTTTCTACACCAAGATACTTAAAGGACGGATGCTTATGGAAGACGTATCCACTCTCCTCACTAAGTCTTCCCCCTTCTCACCTTTAACCTTAAACCACTAACTAAATTTAATGAGAACCTCATTTGCTTATGCATTGCTAGTCCATTTTTTTTTGTTAAAACATTCTCATGATGAGCTTTGTCCATTTCACCTCCACTCATAAACATTCCTCCACAAACCATTTTTTGATGGGTATTGGGCTCATCCTCCAACAATTTGAGGGTGACTCTCAGTGCTAACATTCATGGCGTCGTTTCTGGGGATGAATTGAATACATTTCCCTAGGATTGAATGACACATAAATTATGATTCTGAAGGTGAATTAGAAATAAGTACCTTGAAGATTGCATCTTGCACCTGGCGACTCAACTGTTTCAGTTGTGGCTCCCAAAGATAGACACACAAGGTCTACTCCACAACTACCTTTGGCAACACCTGAATCTAACCCAAAAAATATTATTAAGAAAGGAAATACCTCTAAAGAAGGACTTTCAACTGATGTACCAGGTGATTCTAGTAATTTACATGATTCTTCTTTTAAAACTCCAGTAGTTGTATCTAATTCTCCTTTTATACCATCTGTTGAAGTTTCCAAAAGTTTAGATTTATGAATATTTCATGTTGAACTTACCCCTTCTAGCATTAATTTGGAAGGAGAAAGTTTTGAAACCCATGTTTCCCTTGATATTGTAAAGTGGTTTAGACCCATAGCTTAGAATATTTTCCCACTTTGGGTTTTCCTACTCCTCCTCCTATCAAAGTTGTTGTAAATAAAGAGGGGGAAACATATTTTCCTTTGAACCCTATACCATTCTCCTACAAAATCAATCATTTCCCATTTCCCCTAGAAACACACCTGCAGTCCTACCTTTCCAAGCTCTATCTCCTCCTTGTTCTCCTACAGTTCACATCCAAATGACAGGGGCTAATATTCATAGAAACATGATGGATGCCATAGTGGCTGCTAGATATGCCCCTCTTGCTTTACCTTAGCCTATGAATTCTCTCCCAGTTGGAGAATACCTTAAGTACATGCCCAAGTTCATAGGGAAGGAAGACATAACTACAGAAGAACACCTTTCAACTTTTATAGTTATGCAAACAATCTTAACATTGAAAATGAATATGCGTGGATGAGAATTTTTGTAGAGAGCCTCGATGGTGAGGCTAGGGAATGGTTTATGGGTTTGAATCTTGGATCTATTGCTGGGATTGAAGCTCTGGATGATTCATTATTGAAGCATTGGGGGGATAAAAAATATTTTATTTATTATATTACAAAATTTGGGTCACTTAAGAGGAAAGAGGGGGAATTTGTTTCAAACTTTTCAAAAATATTTAATAAAATGTACAATAAGATTCACATTGAAATATAGCCTACAAATCCTCTGCCAAGATTACCCATGCCAGTTCATTTGACCCTGATTTTTTCCTCTTGTTGAGAGAAAGAAGAGCCACCTCTTTAGCTCATATGCAAGATGCATCCATTGAAGTAGAGTCTAATATATTGGCAACTGGAAAAATTAGGAGTAAATTCAATAGAGACAAGAGAAAATATAGGGCTAAAGCTTCAACCTATGATTCCTCTGTTGCCTACCCTCAAGTGGATGAGTTGAAAAAACTGGTAAAATCACTCTCTACAAAAATGGAGAAATTGAAGTTTGAAGGAAATAAGAGCTATAGGAACACCCAGAATGTTGATAATAGGGGTAATTTTAGAAGACCCAATAATTCCCCTTAGATCATCCAAAGAGATCAAAGAAATAGGGATAGGGATGATAAAAAAATCCAAGCCCCTCTCCACAATAACCTGATTATTGATGAACAAGGAGAGGAAGAAGAAGTTGACCCTGAAATCTGTCTTGGTGGCACCTCTTGATATCCTTCTTTAACCCAGTCTACATATGAAGAGTCTCTCATGGTTAGTTGACTAAACAAACTGAGCAAAGGGGAAAGGACCGATGGCAATCCTAATAGATACAACTTGAGGTCAATGAAGAAAGCGGGGAAAACTAACATTTCTGATCAACCTACTAGAACAAAGAATCCTGCTAAGGATGTGGTAGCTAGAAGCAAAGAAAAAGAGGCACAAAACCCCCAGACAGTGTTTAAGAGCCCTACCCCAGAAGTTAAGGAGATTCTGAAGCCTCTCTCTTCTTTTAGCTTTGAGAATGAGATTCAAAAGATTAAAATCCCTTTACCTTTTTTGGAGCTAGTTAAGAATGAGGATTTCAAAAGGTACCTTTCCAAAATGTTGCAGAATGAACCTCCAATATAAAAAACCATCTGTCATACTAGGACCTTTGGTAGAGGATAGGGATGACTCTTCCCCTCCTTTCTATACATAATTCAACATTCATGATAAAGTGTTGCACAACTGTTTGATGGATTCAGAGGAATCTCATAATATCATGCCTAAGACTGTCATGGATGATCTTGGGTTGGAGGTTACAAAAACCTACCATGACCTATACTTATTTGATTCCAGGAAGGTGAAGTATCTTGGGGTTATCAAAGACTTGGTTGTTTCCTTGTTCCAATTTCCAATGAAAAGTGTGGTCATGGATATTTTGGTGGCTGATATACCCCCCTAAGTTTGGGATGCTCTTGTCTAGATCCTGGATCAAAAGACTAGGGGGAACTTTGCATATGGAACTTTCATATGCCAACATTCCTATGTTTGGGGGGGGAACATAGAAGGATTTATAGGGAAGCACAACTTGCTTACATTTTTAGTGATGAAGCAAATCCTACCAACCACCCCATTTTTGTAGTTGATACTGATTTAGGAACCAATATTTTATAGCTCACAGATGCTCCTCAAACACCTATTGAAATCATAAATAATCATATTACCTCTTGTGAAGATCCTCCTGCCAATACCTATGTTTGGAAGATGTTTTTTGATGGAGCCTTTTTGAGGGAGAGTGTTGGTGCTGGGGTAGTCTTTATTTCCCCTACCAAAGATACCATATCTCTGTCTTACAAACTTGAATTTGAAACAATGAACAATGTGGAAAAATATGAGGCTCTTGTTTTGGGTTTGAGGGTTGCTAAAGACATGAAGATTGAAGAGCTATAAGTGTTTGGATATGTTGAGTTAATTGTTCATCAAGTCAAAAATATGTATCAAGATAAACACCCTAGGTTGAGGACCTATAAAAATGAAGTCTGGGATCTTGTTGACAATTTCATCTTGGATTTTAATATCTCATTTGTTCCAAGATAGGAGAAAACTATGGAAGATTCCTTGGCTATTTTAGCAAGTAAGTTCAGGGTTCCTTTGCCCCCCAAACTCAAGTATGATGTGGAAGTAAAATATAGACCCTCTATTCCTGACAATGTCAAACATTCGAAGGTTTTTTAGGATGATCTTGAGAAAAAAATATTTCTTGAGATTTTGGATGAATTTTCTGCTTCACATATTGATCAAGATTAGGATACTGAAGAAAGCCCCCATGCTGATATTTTTTTGAATAAAATTGTTGACCATTATATTGTTCAGTTACCTAGTAACCATATTCCTAAAGGACTTGTCCCCTTGGAGAGATTGTTTGATAGAAATGATGTTTCTATAAATATTAAAGGTTCAAATGAAGATGTTGATGTGACTGAAAGCAATTTAGGAACAAAGGAAGACCCAAAGTATGTTAAATTGTCTAGCAGTTTGTCAAAGGAACAAAGGGATGAATATGTTAATCTTTTAAAGGATTTTTCTGATGTGTTTTACTGGAAATATGAATATTTAAGAACATATGAAACCAACATCATTGAACACAAGATCCCTTTTAAAGAGGATACCAAGCCATTTAGGTAGAAACTCAGACAAATAAATCCCATGCTGCTGCCTATTATGAATAAAGAAGTGAAAAAGTTGTTGTATTCCCAGATCATCATTCCTTTGAGATATTCATAATGAGTGGCTAAATTGGTGCTTGTGAGGAAGAAAAATCAAGAAATCATGTTATGTGTTGATTTAAGGAATTTAAACATGAGCTCCAAAAAAGATAACTACCCCTTGCCAAATATGGATTACACTTTTTGTAGAGAGTGATTGGTTCGTCTAGGATGTCTATGATCGATGGCTTCTTTGGCTACAATCAGATCTTTGTCTTGCCTGAATATAGAGAAGACAACCTTCACTACTCCTTGGGGAACATTCATGTATGCTAAAATTCCCTTTGGGTTGATGAATGTAGGAGCAACCTTCCAGCGAGCCATGGACATTGCCTTTATTGGGGAGAAAGACAAATTTGTAGTCATCTATCTAGATGACATTACAATGTTCTCAAAATATAACAAAGAGCATTGTCATCATTTGAAGAAGGTCTCAATCCTAAGAAATCTTTGTTTGCTATGAAGGAAGGTAAATTATTGGGGCACATTGCGTCAACAGAAGGGGTAAGAATTGATCCAAGAAGAGTAGAGGTCATCCAGACCTTATCTTTTCCTATATCTAAGAAAGAGGTTTAGTCTTTCTTGGGTAAAATCAATTTTCTAAGAAGGTTCATCTCTAACTTTGTTGAATTAGTGAAGCACATTACAACCATGCTCAGAAAGGGAAATGAGGTGAAATGGACTTCTGAGACTCAAGAATCTTTTGATCAGATAAAAAAGGCCTTGATTGAAGCACCCCTACTCATCATTCCTAATTATTCCAAGGGTTTTATGATATTTTAGTTTGCCTCATTTGACACATTGGTTGTTGTTTCGCTACAAAAAAATCCAGAGGGGTTAGAGCAGCCTATTTCCTTTTTCAGTAGAACATTGAGGGATGCATAAATGAGATATGATATCATGGAAAAGAACGCATATGATTTGGTCAAAGACCTCAAATATTTTAGAATATATTTTTTGCATTCAAAGGTTGTGGCATATGTCCCTTCAGCCTCAGTGAAAGATATATTGATCCAGCTTGACATAGATGGGAAGAGAAGCAAATGGATTGCTAAAATTCTAGAATTTGACCTTAAAATAAAGCCAACTAAATTGGTGAAAGGCCATGGTTTAGCCAAGTTGCTGGCTGAATCAAATTGCAAATATTTGGGGGTTAATCTCATGAACATAAACTCATAAAATCATGATGTTGATTTTTTTTATAAAATCTCTCATATCAACCCAAATTTGGTAGAATGCACTTCGTATAGAGATATCATATATTTTTTCCAGAAGTTGTGGCCTCTTGATGGCTTGGACAAGAAGAAGGTGAGATATTTGAAACTCAAAATAATCAAATACTATCTCATTGATCAGGTTTTGTATTGGAAATATCCTCTTGGAGTTCTCTTGAGATGTCTAGATCCACAGGAGGCCTAGAGGGCCATAAATAATTTTCATTAAAACTTATGTGGAGGGAATCATTTTTGGAGGACCACAACTTATAAGATCCTCAGAGCTAGGTATTTCTGGCCTAGCATTTTTACTGATGTTTATGCATAGATTAGAGCTTGTGTCAAATGAAATTTTTTTCTGGAAGCATTGGCTCAAATCTTTTCCTTTGAATCTTGTGGTGGTTTTTGGACCTTTTCAACAGTGGGGTCTTGAATTCATTGGAGAAATCCACCCAGCCTCAAGTGGTCAGCACAAGTGGATTTTGACTTCCATTGATTATTTCACTAAGTGGATAGACACCATTCCTACAAGGAGTGCCTCCCACAAGATAATCATTAGCTTCCTTGAGGATATCATGTCCAGGTTTGGTTGTCCAAGCATGCTTGTTACTGATAATGATGCCTCCTTCAAAGATGAACCAT
This sequence comes from Picea glauca, assembly GCA_000966675.3. Taxonomy (NCBI): domain Eukaryota; kingdom Viridiplantae; phylum Streptophyta; class Pinopsida; order Pinales; family Pinaceae; genus Picea; species Picea glauca. Next base: position 249,725 of record JZKD02S2156376.1, read on the forward strand.
TAATCAAGTTCTTTGAACATTATGGGATTACATTAATCCATTCTACTCCCTACTACCCCGAAGGAAATTGTTTGGCAGATTCCTCTAACAAGAGCCTCATAAAGATCATCAAGAAATTTTTAGAAGACAACAAGAAAGCATGGGATTCAAAGCTAAAATTTTCATTATGGGGTAACAAGATTACTACAAAGAGGTCACTTGGTGTTTCCCCTTTTCAACTTGTATATGGGGTTGAAGCCATATTTCCTACTCATCTCTCCTTGCCTGTGGAAAAATTCCTCCAGGACTACCAAGGAGAACCTGATGATATGGTCAGAAGGATACAACAACTGGTAGAAGTACAATAGAATAGGGAGAAACTACTTGATAAATCTCATGTCCATCAACAAAGGATAAAATGAGCCTTTGAAAAGAAGGTAAGAAAGGAAGATTTTTATATGGGTGATCTAGTGCTCAAGTGGGATGCACCCAAGCAAGACAAAGGAAAACATGGTAAATTTGAAGCCTTATGAATTGGTCCTTTCAAGATTTTTGAGGTATTTTCAAATAACACCTATAAATTGAAGAACTTGGAGGATTCCAAATTTTTTGGTGGCCCTATCAATGGCCACTTTCTGAAAATATATTTTCCTTAAGACATGATTGGCTTTCCATCGATTGTAATTACCACTTCCTATTTTATTTTGAATACGAGACTCCATGACCCAAAAGATAAGGCACTGAAACTACTTTCTCTTGGTAGCTCACAGGGAGCATTCCATCCCCTGTGGAGCCAATGTTATTACATGAAATCGTCAAGGGTCATAGGTGACATTCATGAGCACAAAAGAACGAGTGGGTGCAATTTTCCATGGCGTATATCCCCTATGCATTTCGATTTAGTTCCATCTCTACATGTGGTTGGAAGGGTTCCATAGTTAGCAGGAGGATAAATATTTGGTGGGGGTGCTAAGATAGTAGGTGTACCTAGATCGCAGATCATGATCAAATCAACGTCCACAAGTCATTTCAACGCTGCAACATGCTTAGACATTAAAATTCCTTAAGCGAGAAGAAATCCAAAACAAGGTATCACGGGAGAGCTATGTGGTGGAAGGTGGTGCATTTAGGGTCTAAATGTGGTGTGGGTCCAAACCTCTTTTGACGGCCCCAAAATCACGTGCTCGTGTAGTGCCGAGTCCAATAGCAACATGCAGTCATCTCCTAGTTGTCAAGTCGCTCCCCGATCCCAAGAGGAATTCAGTTAATGAATGAGGACTGGTAGTTGAAAGCTTGTTTCAGTCCATAAATAGAAGGAATGGAAGCTCTAGTCGAGGAGATAGAACTGTTAGCCCAAGGTACCACGATGGACGGTTTTTTCTACAGGTCCATATTGATCTGTGTTTTCGTCTGACAGGAGGAAACATGCACAGTCTGACAAAAGGATGCATAGAGGAAAAGCCTTGGACATGATGGCCAACTTGTGCTCCTAGTGGTTGTCCACTGCTGGGTATAAATACATCAATTAAAGAATATATTAGGGTCATCAATGGTTGAGCAGAGATCCCTATTTTGTAATAGTTTGATAGCAGAGTTGTTCTCTAGTTATGTATGACACTTGAGACTTTCTCATTAATAGAAGTCAGTTTCTTTCACCATCTTGTTTCATGTTGTGCTGAAACGCTCATGCATGGATGATCCAGATGAGTTTTTGTAGTTGTATTGTAATGGGGGTTTGATTATAATGTTTCTATGACCCGTTTCTATATTTTCTTTCATTGTCTTGTTTCCTCTTATGCTGAAATGATCATGCATGGATGATCCAGACGATTTGTTGTAGTTTCATTGTAATAGAGGTTTGATTATGATGTTGTTGTGATATATTTCAATACCTAAACTTGAGTTCAAGAGTGCTCTTGTGCCTGATTTTTTCTACACCAAGGTACTTGAAGGTCAAATGCTTATGGAAAACTTGTCCACTCTCCACACTAATTATTCCCCCTTCTCACCTTTAAACTTAAACCACTAACTGTAGTTAATGAGAACCTCATTTTCTTATGCATTTCTAGTCCAATTTTTTGTGTTAAAAAATTCTCGTGCCGAGCTTTCTCCATTTGACCTCCACTCATAAACCTTCCTCCACAAACCATTTTTTGATGGTTATTGGGCTTATCCTCCCGCAATCTAAGGGTGACTCTCAGTGATAACAATATGCATGGATGCATCCAAGGAAGGATCAGGTGGATTATTAATGCAATATGATCGAATGATCACATACATTTCGAGGAAACTAAGAAGGCATGAAGAGAATAACACAACACATGATTTGGAGTTATTAACGATTGTTTATGCATTATGAGTTTGGAGACATTATCTGATTGGACAAAAATTCGAGTTAAAAACTGATCATTGTGGATTGCAACACATTTTTATTTAGAGTGACTTGAATGCGTGACAAAGGTGTTGGTCAGAACTTTTAAGTGAATATGATTTTGAGATTATGTATATAAAGGGAAAAATTAACAGAGTAGTAGATGCATTGAGTCAAAGACCTCACATTTTCTCAGTAATACCACTACAACAAATCTTTGAGAAAATATTTTAACATTACATATTGATGACCACTCATACAAGGAAGTAAAAGATAATATCAGACAAGATACGATGATGATACCTAGTTATGAGAGCTATTGTTTGGACAATGACAAACTTCTAATACATAATGGAAGAATTTATGTACTACCAAATGATGAATTGAGAAGCTTAATTTTGAATGAAGCTCATCAAGCAGTATATATGGCTCATCCTAGAGTCACAAAGATGAAGGCATACCTTAAACCTTTATTCTTTTGAAAGGGAATGAAGAAAAATATATTTAACTATGTGGCGAGATGTCTTGACTGTCAGCAAATGAAAGTTGAACATGGAAGTCCAATATGTTTATTACAGCCACATGTGATTCCTGAATCGAAATGGGAAGTCATATCGATAGATTTTATTGTTGGTTTTCCATTGACAACAATGATACATGATTCTATTTTTGTAGTTATTGATACTTTGACAAAGAATGCACATTTTATTCCAGTTCATACGACGCATCAAGCACCCGACATAGCTAGAATTTTTGTTAGTGAAATTGTAAGGTTTCATGGTGTACCAAGGAAGATAATATATGATAGAGGATCAATATTCACTGGAAGTTTTTGGACTAGCTTCCAAGAGGCCTTGGGAGAACAATTGAATTTTAGTACAATATATCACCCCGAAACAGATGGAAAAATGAAAAGAACGAATCAAATTTTAGAGGATATGATTCAAATATATGTGATGGATCAACAGAAATATTGGGAGGAATTTTTACCATTGGTAGAGTTTGTGTACGAAAACACTTATCATAGTAAGATAAATATGATACCTTTTGAGTTTCTATACGAACAACAGTGTATGAAACCTTTGAGTTGGGATTGTCTATAGGATAGGGTCATGGTGGGGCCAGAAGTAATACAATAAATTGAAGACCAAATGAAATCCATAAGGCAAAGGATTAAAGAAGCAAAAGATCGACAAAAGAGTTATGTAGACACACTTCATATAGACTGGAATTATGAGATTGGTGATAAAGTATTTTTGCAAGTGAAGCCACATAAGAGTTCAATCAAGTTTGGAAAGGGTGATAAAATATCTCCATGGTTTGTGGGACCTTTCGAGGTTGTGAAAAAGAAAGGACTCTTGGCTTACCAACTAGCCTTACCTAATTCTTTGAGGCATATGCATGATGTGTTTCATGTTTTAGTTTTACGTCATTATATTTCAGATCCATCACATATTATTGACATGAGTTCATTGCAGGTATCAGATAAGGGTTCTCTCATAGCAGAGCCAATCTGCATACTGGACCATCGCACTAGAAAAATATGGTGTCGAATATTCAATTATGTCAAGGTCCAGTGGGACAGTTATAGCCCACACTTTTCGACTTGGGAGGACACATATGAGATGCATTAGCATTTTCCTTATTTATTTTGATAGTTTGATATATAGATTAGCATCAACTACATTTACTCCCTTCATTGATAGATTGTACAAACTTCAGGACAAAATTTAAAATAAGAGGGGGTGTTCGTAACATCCATTTTCATTGATCACATTTTATACAATGAATTGTTCTTTGAGGACACTTGCCGGCAAGCGATACAATTAAAACATGGTACATTATGGTTATGATTTGGTTTTGAGTTATGTTGTGTTGAGTATTGAGATTTATATGTTATTTTATTTGATGTATAATATTGACATGCATTATGATGAGGGTTCCTGAGTGTGCAGGAAATGTGACATGATGAGGTTGTCGATGGAATCGATAGAATCACTTGGACTTTGAATTGAGTCAGGGAGTGGACTTTTATTTTCGTTTGAGTACTTGATTTATACTCATATATATTTGATGATGATTTAATATATATTTCATGTATATGGATTATTGACATTATCTTTATCAGTGGATGTAGGCATGGTGATGCTTCCTGATATGACTCACATATGGAGTAAAGGGTTCATACAAAGATACCATATGGATGAGGGAGAGGTGTGGCAACATCCCTGTCACAACCTACTAGAACTCCCTCCATGATCTGAACTGAAGGTTAACAATTACCTTGTTCTGAGAGGTTCACGATGTCGTGAGGGAAGAGTGAGGCAGTCGCTCACAAGGATTATTGAGGGGCGTGAAATAAGGCAAATACCTTATTCCTCAGAAATCCCTTAGTCTCACACAAGGTCAACCATGTTAGAATATGAAATATGTGTGCTCATTTTACAATTGACAATACCCTTGTCACCCAACCATAGGCCGAAGACACCCTCCAAGCACCTTAACCTTGATAGAGAATCATTTTGGAAGCAAACCTTAGGCTAGATATCCAAACAATGGGTAGCACACCTTTCCCAAGAATAGCGCACGAACAAGAGATGATCAGATAGTCCAAACCCTAGCCAAGAGATAGTCCAAGCCAAACGTGATCTGCTAGCTGCAGCAGCTGCAATGGCAGCTCTCCTCAAACCTGCGCATAAGACTAGGCACTGCAGTGCACACAAGACTGGGCACTGCAATTCTGATACTTCCTGCCAGAATGAGAACTGTCCTCTATCATTTATACTAATTTTGGCTAACTGCCTGGGCCGACTTCTCATTCTGGGTATCTTTCTGTTCAATATATATTATTATTTTTGGACGAATTCTTCTCTTGGAGGCTAATAACCTGATATAAATTATCTTCTTGAGCTAACAGGTCTTTTAGGGTTATTAGCCAACTCATTAGGGTTTCTTATTTCTTCCCGGAGTATTTTATCCTTCTCAGGTTTACACATGGAGGTAAATACCTCCCACATCTACCATAATATCAACACTCCCTCCTAGCTAGGGAGATATTACAGGTAATGGTCTTGATCACAAAAAATACCATTCACCCGGTAGCATCAACATAGTTATATATTCTAGATCATGACTAAATCATGAGCACCATCATCATCATCAACTACATCATCTATCGAAACCATACTCTATCTGAGTAATCAGACATGATGCTCACTCCACAGATAAATACAAGAGCCATTCCTTCTAATCTAGAAGAGTAAATGTTCTGAACCATTTTCTGTCTAGAAAATCTTTGTTCATCATTCATCTGGCTGATAATTATTTCCAATAAACTACTAATAGTCTTCAAGGCAATCAAAACAAAATAGAACACAACTGTGTCTATCCATAGTAGTACATAACTACAATCCAGTGGTACACTACCACACCAATTAACACACAAGTACTTGATTAACAACGTATAGTCACGAACAGTGGAACACATCCAGCACAATAGTATACATATACTGTCATACAGTCTTCATAACAATCATCTGATACCAACCTGCACAGAAACAATGTTATGATATAAACTGAATCATCTGGGCCAATCATTTACTCATATCTGTGAGATTTGAAAGAATATCTACCCTCAGAGTAGAACAATGAGATATCTGGACTATTCTTCTCAAGCAAGGAAGAATAACTATCCTGTCTTCTAAACTTGGACAATTCCCCACCCTAGGCCATTCTTCCTACACTAATCAAAGTGCACCTTGGAAAGAATGCATAAACCCTAAGGAATGCCTGTCCCTAATTGCTGAGCCTAGACCATTCCCCACCTTGGGCCATTCTTCCTACAATAATCAAAGTGCACCCTGGAGAGAATGTATAAACCCTAAGGAATGACTGTCCAGACCATTTCCTCTATTAAACACAAAAGGAAAAGACTATCCTGTATCAAGATCCAAAATGGACCATTCCTCATGTTAACCACAATGAGAAATCAACGTTCGATGAGGCGGGCCAGTCTTCTTGAGTAACCCTCAATAAGAGAGACTGCCCTAGACCACTCCCCATGTTAACCACAATGGGAAGTCGTTGTCTATGATACATCAACAATATAGACCATTTTCTATGTTAACCACAATGGGAAATCGTTGTCCGTCATAAATCTCAATCCACTTTCTAAACAAGAAAGCATCTGTCCAAGATGGACTATTTTTTAATCTTGAAAATGAATGTCCTCAATAATATTTTCAGTGCTCCCTCCCAACCTGGGATTCATCTTTTCCTTTTTCAATAAGGAAGTCGTCTCCACGAGCTCCAGCTTGAGTACACAAACTCTTTCATCTTGGATATAAGCTTTACCAAAATGTATGCTTATCTGCTCATCTGTGGAGATATGTATTGGATAACCACTTTCTCCTTTTTGGACTTCATCATGGATAATGTAATGCTTGATTTCAAATGTACTTTAGTCTGGAACATTGATTTTCAGTGAAGGCTTCATGTAGCTCTGAACAATAGAGTATATCATTATTAGAAAATTGGAACATGTCGATGTGGCACTTCTTCTGTCATCATGAGATCTGATATATTGAGTAATGATCTTGATGTTATAGGAAATTGTCACCATGCTTCTGCTGTGCACTGGAGGTTCTCCACCAATTTATCTTCTTCTATCTACATACAAGGGTCTCTTTCTGGTATGCCTCAAAGTCTTGAGATTGCTCTTCATACGCTCTTTATTCAATTTCTCTGGAGAACATTCTTTTCATTCATCTGATGTAGAACTCCAACTCATGGATGTTGCAGATGATATAATGACTCATGTAGAGATAAATCTAGTTTACTAGAACAAGTAATCATCATAGTCTTCTCCCTCCATTTCGAAGAACCCCTAGTTTTGGATCTCGCAATGATTTCATTCATAAGTCTTCCATACACTGTTCTTCATCAGGACTTTCATACCTTTGTGTGATTGATTTTATCGAGTTTATATCAGCCTGACAATCTTGTCATTCTTGATACAATGACTGGTTGTTCTGGCTTCTCTTTCTTTCTTGGAATCTTCATGTGTTTCTTTAGTTCTCGGGTCCATGGAGTTTCTTATAGATTCCATTCCCTAAAGATTTCATCATAGGATCACAGATGTGGATGGACAACTAGGGATACTTTAAGGATTCTCTTTGAATAATACATACTGTCTTTCATGGCTACTATCATGAATATATACTTCATCATCTTCAATAGATCATAGGATTAGCTCCCTCCTAATCCTTGCTTCATGTATGAGTGCATATAATCGGCTCCCTTCGTCTAAGAGAGTCCACGCTTCCATATGCATCCTTATTTTCTTCTGCAATATATAATTGGCTCTCTTGTCTAACGAAGTCCATGCTTCCATCTTGTTGTCTTCTACAAAACATCATAAGTCTTTTTCCAATTTACTCTCGATTGCTGACTTCTTTCTGTCTTTGCTTCTTCTGAGTCTCTTCATGATTGATTCGGCTTATCTTGCAATAAATTCCACATGATTTGTATTTCATCCTTTCATGTGTATTATCTAATGATATCCATTCTTATCTTGTTGTTCTTCCATAAGTATAGTTCTTCTTGGAACACGTTATCTTCCAAGAGATAGATATACAAGATATGTACAGAGATGATGAAAACAAGATATGTACAAGAAATAAGAAAAAGGTTTGTTACCTTTAGAAGAAGAAGTCTCTTCCATCCTGCTTAGTCTTCTTTGTAGGTTCCTTTTCTTCGGCAATTGATTCTTCATTTTTCTCCTTCCTTTTCTTTAGCTCGAGAAAATGATTCTTGTAGTGACCATACTTTCAACAGTTGAATCATTGTACTTATGAAATGTATTTCTCTTGATTTGGCTTCCTCCTTGAACCAAAGTTCCTTTTGTTCCTGAAGTTATTGAATCTTACTGTGAAGGCTTGATCATCATACTTCTTTTGAGGTTTCTCTTTTGCACTAATCCTTGATTCTTCTCGAGCACAACAAGTCCAAAGTTCTTCAAATGTCAGATACTCCTTTCTTGTGTTCATGCTTACAGAAAATGCATCCCACGTCTTGGGAAGACCATTGAGTACTATGTTTACCAACTCCTTCTCTGAGATGATCTCTTCAATAGCTTGTATTTGATCTCTTAGCTGAGAAATTCTCACAAAGTATGATGTTATGCTGTCATCATCATTCATATTCATGTCACAGAGCTCATTCTTCAGACTCATTACTTGTCCAATGTTTCCGACTGAGAAGAGGTTTGTTAGGGCATCATACATCTTCTTCGATGAGTCAATATGGGAGATGTAGGGTATCAAGTGGTCTTTTATGGATTCCACTATGATACTCATAGCATTAATTTCATCGTCTTTGAACTTCTCCATAGCTGCAACATTCTGCGGTTCCTTCTCTTTCCCTTCTTCAAACTCTGGTTTCACGATATTTCCATTCATGATATCAAGTACTTTATTCTTGGCAAGGATGAGGTCAATCCTTGTCTTCCATGCTCTAAAGTTAGAGGCTCCATCTAACTTGTTCTCTGACTTCATAGAATAAGTCATGGTTGCTTTGACTTGGTCAAACCCTAGATTTGACCACAAACTCAAACTTCACGTCTTGGCTTACTGAGAGTATCAGGAGATGCGCTAGGCTAGAGCACACTGATCTATCCGAATATTAGGTCAATCCATTCACTTAAGGTGCCTCAACAAGAGGATTAGGGTTTCTGCGACTGCTCCTACTAGTAACCTAGCAACAATGTCTTGGAAGCTACTTCTGCTAGTAACCCTAGCGGCGGTTCCTCAACGAGCTCAATATCCTAGTGGCTATGTTTCCTTCCAGTGTTTATAATAAATGAAGGAGGTGTGGGCCCATAACCTATTAGAATATGAAATATGTGTGCTCATTTTACCATTGACAATACCCTTGTCACCCAGCCATAGGCCAAAGCCACCCTCTGAGCACCTTAACCTTGACAGAGAATCATTTTGGAAGAAAACCCTAGCCTAGATATACAAACAAAGGGTAGCACACCTTTCCCAAGGATAGCACACCAAAAAGAGCTAATCAGATAGTACAAACCCTAGCCAAGAGATATTCCAAGCCAAATGTGATCTGCTAGCTGCAGCAACTGCAATGGCAGCTCTCCTCAAACCTGCGCATAAGACTGGGCACTGCAGTGCGCAGAAGACTGGGCACTGCAATTCTGAGACTGCCTGCCAGAATGAGAACTAGCCTCCTATATTTATACTAATTATGGCTAACTGCCTGAGCCAACTTCTCATTCTAGGTATCTGTCTCTTCAGTATATATTATTATTTCTAGCCGACTTCTTCTCTTGGAGGCTAATAACCTGATATAAATTATCTTCTTGAGACGACGAGTCTTCTAGGGTTATTAGCCAACTCATTAGGGTTTCTTATTTCTTCTCAGAGTATTCTATCCTTGTCAGGTTTACACGTGGAGGTAAATACCTCCCTCAGCTACCATAATATCAACAGACCAATCACCAACGACTTAGAATATATATATTAGAATATGTTTCTAAGGTATTTGTTCTTTCATTAAAGGTTAATTGGGTGTCTTAAATTATTCTCTTTTACTAACTTATAGTTATTAAATTGGTTATTCCTTGTTGATCTATGTTATAGAATATCTTCTAGGTGATGATTGGAGTAGTATTACTTAAGGGATTTATTTCTACAAATTCAATGTACATTAATTACCCTTATGAAAAGTAAAAATGTTAATAATTGCTTTCATGAATCCCTTAATTATTTGTTCATTTTAAAATTCATTACATCATTGTAATATTGCTATAGTTATAAAAGTATAATTTTTAAGAAAAAATATCGTTTGTCAATTTCTATGTGATAATCAAAGTTGTATTAAAATGTCAATTTCCCTCACCCATCCTAAAAGCGCTCCTAAAATTACTCCTAGTTGTGCCTTTATACCCTTTATTTCCTTTCTAATGACTGATGCCTTTCTAAAACTTAGTTGTGTTTAATTTAGGAAAGTTCTTTAGTTAGACTAGACTAGATTCATTTCTATGCTTCGACATTCCTTTTTACATTCATTTCCTTCCTTATCTGAGTTCCAATTTAACATTTCTTGCACATAATCATGTAATTAAATATTTAGATAAAATATTTCTCCTTTTTAACTCTTAACTTGATTTTTCTTCATCCCCCTTTTATTTAATTTATTAATTAGTTCTAGTCTTCTTACCGAAGTTAGACTTAGGCTTAATTTTTTTTTAAACTAGGCTTAGAATTTTTAAGGGGATTTTATCATTAATAAAATTTCCCAATTATTAATTATTTTTATGTTCGACAATATTCAAAACCAATTATTGTTTTCTAGGCACCTAGGTTCATTGACTCACCTTTATTAAAAACTGTGACATGCCCTTCAAGACGCACTACGTGCTCCAAGGGTGTCACTCACCTCTATTCAAGTTTTATTGATGTGACGTGATCTTCAAGATGCACTACATGCTCCAAGGATGCCACTCACCTTTGAATGATTTTGGTAGTTGTCCAACCCTTGGAGTCAATACTCCCTTAGGTGACCTTGTGAGAGATTAAGGGCCTCTAAGGAATAAGGACCTTGCCTTATTTCACGCCCCTTAGAATCTTCATGAGTGACTTTCTTAGTCTTTCCCCACAACATCGTGGATATCTCGAACTAGGTAATTGTTAACCTACAATTCAATCCACTAGGAGAGTTCTAGTAGGTTGTGGAAGGCCTGTTTCCACACCTCTCCCTCAATATTTGGTTGTTGTGCATGGCCCCTTTACTCCTTATGTGAGTCTGATTAGCAAGAAATTGTTAGCCTGCATCCATCAACAAAACACTATAAATGATCCATAAACAACATCATAATACACCCAATCATATGCCATATATGCATAAATAGAAATACCCAAGACATATACTGTCCACTCCCTGACTCGATCCAGAGTCCAAGGAGGTCCATTGATGCCATCAACATCCTCAATATTTCAAGAGTCCTCCACACTTAGGAGAAACCCGTCAATGGCACCTATCTATACATAGATATCAAATAACATAACATCATAGTCCAACAACATCATCACCCGAATCCATAAGTGAAACAAACAACCATATACTAAACCAAATCACTTGCACACAAGTTTCCTCAAAGAAAAATTCAAATCATGTGCATGCAAGAGTGGGATGTTACATACACCCCCTCTTGTTTTAATATTCATCCCAAAGTTTTACAGTATATGTGTAGTAAATAAAGTATCTGACAAGGTATAAATGTCTAACTATCAAACAAAAATGGAAATTGGTGGTGCATATCATATGCATTCTCCCAGGTAGCTGAGTGCGGACTATAATTATCCCATTGGGCCTTAACTTGATCGATTGTTCGAAGTCGTAGCCATCGAATGTGAAGGTTTAGAAATTGGATTGGCTTTGGCATGAGAGCACCCTCATCCGACAACTACAAATATCTCATGTCAATCACATGTGCGTAGGATCACTAACATAATGTTGCAAACAACTACAAGATAAACAACGTGCAACGCCTCAAGGAATGAGGCACGACTAGTCGATAGGACAACTTCATAATTACGTTCAATGCGATGCACCTTAGCATAAATTTTATATTGATCTTGCACTTCTTCCCTTTCTTGGATTTCTTCTAGTCCTACCAGGACGCTATCCTTGTGTCGATCCCAACTTGATGGCATCCAAAACGGTCACTCGTAGAGAAACTCAACGGTGCCATATTAATGGTATGTTGATAGTTGATATTGTATGTGAACTCTACCATTGTAAAGGACTCTCCCCAATGTTTCCGTTGGTCCATTACATTCATATGCCACAAATATTCCCAAAATTTGGTTTGTTATTTATGTCTTCTTGTCGATCTGAGGGTGATACACTGTACTAGAGTTAAGTTGGGTTCCCAAGGCCTCTTGGAAACTAGTCCAAAATCATATTTTAAATATCGATCCTCAATCAGATATGATCCTCTTAGGCATGCCGTGCAATCTTACAATCTTGTTGATAAAAACTCTAGCTATGTTTGGTACCTGATACGTCGTATGCACAAGAATAAAATGTGCACTCTTCGCCAGAGTGTCAACTACCACTAAAATCGAGTCGTGACTCCTTTTTGTCAGCGATGATCCATCAATAAAGTCTGTCGAAATGCCTTCCCATTTCTATTTTAGAATAGCGTGTGGTTGTAGTAATCTTGTCGGATGTCTATGTTCAACCTTCACCTGCTGACATTCTAGAAATCTCGCCACGTAGATGACTATGTCCTCCTTCATTCCTTTCCATAAGAATAAGGATTTAATCTCTACCCTCATCTTCATGACTCTTGGGTGAGCCATTTACATTGCCCTATGAGCTTCGTTTAAGACCAAAATTCTCAAATTGTTGTTAGACGGTATGTAAATCTGGTTATTATATCTCATTAATCTATCATTTTCCAAAGTAAATCCCACAAATTTTGGTACCAACATGGTGTCTTGTCCGATATTTTCCTTAAACTTTTTATACAAACATTGTGTCTAGTACAAACATGTTGTCTTGTTGCGCTGTATAGTTCGAATATTTTCACGAAGATTCATCTGAAGAGGTATCACCGAAAATATGCATGGTCACCAATTCAATGCATCTGCCGCTTTGTTCACCGTTCCTTTTATGTAGGTAATCTCAAAATTGTACTCGCTAAAAAGTTCCAACCAATAAATTTGTCACTCATTCAAGTCACTTTTCATAAAAATGTGCTGCAACCCACAGTGGTATGTTTTCAGTTTGAATTTCCACCCAATCAGGTAGTTCCTCCACACTCTCAAGGCATACACAATGGACAATAACTGCAAATTGTGCATCGCATAGTTCTCCTCATACTTTCTTAACTTCCTTTATATGCAAGTGATCACTCGATCATCTTGCATCAAGAATCTACCTAAGCCTTCCTTGGATGTGTCTGTGCAAACCAAGAGGTCCTTGTCCATGTCATGGACCTTTAGTATCAACGCTATCGTCAACAAATTCTTGAGCCTTCGAAATGCTTATGCACATTTCTCAGCCCATACAAACTTCTTTTTTTTCTTCTGCAATTCCGTAATCGGATTTGCTATCTTCGAAAAAACTTTGATGAACCGTCAATAATATACAGATAAACCCTTGAAGATATGTACCTATGATATGTTTGTCAGTGCATACCATTCCATAATATCCTCTACCTTCATTGGATCCATAGTGATATCTTCACCGGAGATAACATGCCTTAAATAATGAATTCTTGGTTGATAAAAAGAGCATTTCGATAACTTCTTGTATAATTTGTTCTCTTGTAAACACTTTAGTACCAAGCACAAATGTTCATCATGTTCTTCCATCATCCAATAATATATCAATATGTCATCAATGAATACCTAAACAAACTTTTCCAAGTATTCATGGAACACCCCATTCATCAAACTCATGAATACCCTTGGGGCGCTTGCTAGTCCAAACGGTAAAATGATAAACTTGTAATTTTCAAACCTCTCTTGAATGCGGTCTTAGGAATGTCTTCCCCCTTTATCCATAACTGGTGATATCCTAATATCAAGTCAATCTTCGAAATCACCACCGCACTTTCATTTGGTGAAAAAAATTGTCCATTCTTGGCAACAGATACTGGTTCTTGATAGTTGCCTTGTTCAATTAACGATAGTCAATGCAAGGTCTCCACGACCCATCCTTCTTCCATATGAAAATAACAAGTGCACCCCAAGGCGAAACAATTGGACGTATAAGTCCTAGGTCCAACATCTCTTTCAGTTTCATTTTCAACTCCTATAACTCAAGAGTCGACATCCGATAAGGCACTCTTGTTATCAGTTCAGTTCCAGGTTTTAAGTCGATGGTAAATTCCAACACTCTTTCGAGCGACAAACTGGGTAACTCTTATGGGAACATGTCCAAAAACTCTCATACTACCAAAGGTTTTCTAATCCTTCCAATGTGCCCTTGTTGTTCAACGCTAAGAATGCATATAATTTTCATCCTTGTGTGTGCCCTTCTGTAGTACCTAGTTCTATCTAAAACCAAAAGTTTGGTTGGCGATTCTGCCTAAATTCTTGAGAATAGTGAAATGGTGCTTGACCTAGAGCTTATTCAATGTTGCATGAATCCCATGGGCCTTGCCAAAATCTCCATCTGTAGTGGTTCTAGTCGATCCGACCACTCTGGCCCTCTCTACTGGATAGTCACGCTGCTAATGTGGCTCTCCACATGTCCAAAATTGAGTCTTCGGTCGAGTACTCCTAGTCACAAAAGTAGAAGTTTCTCGCCCACCATCCCAAAACCTTGGTTTGTTCAGCTAAATAGGCCTAACAGTTGCTGTCGCTAATGCGGTGGTCCCCTATGGGGAGTTCCCCACTGGGGAGTCGGTCAACTAGGTGTCATGAACACATATGCTCTTGATGTATCTAGATACCTTGAAGAAAGTCTAGCTGGATTTTGATGTTGTTGTGCACTAGATGTCGCCTATCATGTCGGTCTCGCAGGAGTCCCACCCTAACCCCCATTGATCAACTCTTCCTCAGCTATGAGGGCCTTCTAGAATAAATCGTGCAACGTCTAAGGCATTGGGATCCTCACTTTCGCATGAATGATGATGTTTAAGGCCATCACAAACTTGTTTACCTTCAACTTCTCTAGGCTCAGAGGTGGATCATATCTAAGAAGCTCCATGGTATGGGCCTTGTACTTGAACATCATACGACCGCCTTGTTGTAAGGCATTGAACTCATTGAGCTGGTGCTCAATAAATTCCTCTGAAAATTACCTCTCTTGGAACCTCTCCTGTAACGATTCCCATGACATGTCTTCGATGACCATGTTCAGTTGTGCCAGGAGTGTCTTCCACCATAGAAGAGCTCTCCCCTTCAGCTGAAATACCGACATGCAAACTTTCATGTTGGAGGTGTAGTCACAAAGTTCCAATCACATCACCAAGTTCTCCAACCATGCATTGGAAACTGAGCCATCCATGGCACCCAAGAACTCGGGAAAATTAACCTTCTCGAGTTCTCTGTGAATCCTACCAGTATCGACTAGGGCATGTGATGAACCCTTAGGGGGTACATGTGCCCTGGCCTCATCTTTATCCAGACGGTTAATCAAGGCCTTTGACATTTCCCTGGAAGGACCTTGTTATACCATCCACATTCTTTACAACAATCAACTCCTTCCCAAATACTTGTTCTTTTCCTTGGGGGATAGAAGCCTAGGGCACGAGCACTTCTGGAGGCGTCATACCTCCTCCCCTAGCACCACATTGTGAACCTCCCCGATTAACTTTAACCATGATTACCACATGGACAGGTTTTAAATAAAAATTTAATTAGCTCTAAATTATTAATCAGGGGTTTTAATATAAGGGAATGTGTGATGATCCAGAGTTGTAGGGTTGAACCCGCTCTGATACCATATGTAATGACCCTCCGTTACACCTAATAAAAGTCGAAGAACACAAGGTAAAATATTTGTTTGCATTAAGTAATTAACATTAACACATGATCAAGGAAACACCTATTCAACAACATCATAAGTAAATGAATACAAACTTCTCATCGTGGAAATCACTAACTACGTAATCAACACGTCAACAAAGGATAGTGACACATAACATAAATAACATAGTGTTGGATTATTGAGAGGGGAGGTGAATCAATAATAGCATAATTATAATCCTTTTTCTTCAAATGGTATATCAACATAGAATTATTATCCAATAATGAGCAGTAAGAAATAAACAATCACACACATACATAGTACACCGGTGTTTTACGTGGAAACCCAAATCGAGAGAAAACCACAAAATGTTTTTTCTTATATGTCTTGAAAAATTACATTCATTGGAAGCACCAACTTACTTTGTTTTCCAGCTGCAATTGGAAGGAGGCTACAACCCCCTAGTTTCTCAGGCTACAACTTGAGGGAAGCTCCAACTCCCCAATTCTCTAGCTACAACCAGAAGGAGGATACAACCCCCTATGTTCTATGACTACAATCAAAAGGTGGCTACAACCACCTGTCCTTGCCTCATCCTGCCACCTTGAAGTAGAAGTAGAATGATGGAACCACTGTCACACTATCACTCTGAGAAATACCATTGTAAACCTGTACCAATAAATATGAACCATGTATCAACCATGCATCAACCTGTACCTTAACCTGTAATCAACTTGTACCATAAACAAGTGCATCAACCATGCACCAACCTGTACCAAACAACCTGTAATCACCCTGTACCATAAACAAGTGCATCCAACCATGTAACAAGTATGTACCAATCATGTGTCAACTGCTCATAAACTATGACTCATCAATATGTACCAACATCATCAACTATACACCTCATGTATATGCCAACTCATCAACTAGTTGTCTCAACCATGTACTCAACATGTACCTCAACCAAAATCCCTCATAAATTTCATCATCCAAATCTGGTTTGTAGCTCTCTAATAGACCTAGTGTATATGATCATATTCCTGCAAGCCTTCCTTAACTTTAGCAACAAGAGACTATCATTTTCAT
>JZKD02S2156376.1:266716-278815 GCA_000966675.3 Picea glauca
CTATCATTTTCATCAAACGTTTCTTTAGTCTCACATGCCTAGTTTTGGATTAGTCAAAAACCCTAACTTGAAGTAATCATAACTTTGAACCTGTAATGTATAAATATATGAAACTAATAAACAATGTTATTCAATGTGTTTAATGCAATTCCTCCATGTGTCACTACTTGGAACCTCTCAGAAAAGGAGTTATAGAAACAATGGCATACCTTGCTGAATTCTGGCTTATTCTAGAGAGGGACCTTGTAGAGCGTACCCCACATGAAATATTAGTTGAATTGATATAAAATGTTACACAACATACTACAGACTGTACCCTGACCAACACATTTTGTCTCAATGAATTTTTATCTTTTATGAGTAAGTTATGACATGTTTACCCGAAACGATTGTTTTTGACTAGTTTTAGGACTAGCCACAAATCCTATTTTCCATGGAGTGTAACGCCCAAAATACAACGAACCAAAAGCTTAATTTTTCACCACAGATACTTGGGTATGTTTTCTCAATGGAATATCAATTAATGGTCTGAATCATTATAGAAAAAAAAGTTATAGTGAAAATGGTGAGATGACCTATAAATAACATACCTTAGAAAGCACCATCAAAAGAATTTATCCTTCCTTGCATTTCAGCCTTCTTTTCTTCATCTTCCCTCAGAAATTCAGCTTAGATATCCTTGGTTACCTCAGACACCTATAGATATTTAATATTCACAAGTGTTATTGAAATGAGAGAGCCTTTCCTCTTATTTATGCTCTCCAAGTAGCTTCCTTAAAAACATCTTCTAGGTCACTTGGCCCACTTTCCTTATTTTAGGGTTAACCCACTTCTAATTTCTCCATTAAATTTATTATTGAAATAATTTATTTTGTATTCACTTTGAATTATAACACTCATCACTTCAATTTATTATTTACCTTTTAAAATATCTTAAACCACTTTTAGTACTTTGAGCTTTTGGGGCTTCTAGATGACATATGAGGGTCCTCCAACTTCGTAAGGCCATAACTCTCGAACCCTGAGGAGTTATGTGACATTCCACATACCACTAGAAATGGAATGACATTTACTATCCATATAGAATAGTATTAACTTCAAATATAGCAAAACAATACCATTATCCATCAAACAAACTTGGGTCCATTACCCAAACTTGGGTTCTCCAACTTCACATGGTCATAACTCTCTAACCGTGAGGAGTTATGTGATGTTCTACATAGCAACATAAATGGAATGAAAAACACTATCCATATAGGATAGTTTCCTTGAAAAATTCACTATCCTTCATCTCATTATTCCACAATTAATCATGGGTTCTCTTACTCCACAAAGCCTCTTCCTGTGAGGGATTTCACCATAAGGGGACCACTTTGGAGTTCATCCATATCTACTTCTTACTAACCATGAAAAAAAAATAATGAGTCATATTTACATCAAACAATATTGGGTCCATTACCCAAACCTTTGTTCTACGGATATTTCTTCAAGGGTTGACATCAATGACAACAAACCTTAATCAACAATCTCCCCCTTTGGCATTGATGGAAACGCTCTGATGCAATATTGAAATCATATCACTCATGCTCCCCCTGGAACCATGCCTTTGTCATCTGCATCTGATAAATCTTCCTCTGTCCTCTGAATCTGGTAAATCTCTTCCCCTTTGTTATCAATGGAAAAGGTATCTTTCCATCCAGGGTTGCTCCCCCCAACTGAACTGTCCTCTTATGGTGTTTCCTCATGTAAATCTAAGAAATATAAGATAAGCATTCAAAAATCATTCAAAAAGAATTCATTTTGGAGTAGAAATAACTCCAAGTATTTGGCGAATATATTCAAAGGCTTCCCGTGGAAGTGGTTTTGTAAAGATGTCTGCCACTTGTTATTTTGTGCCCACGTACTCAACTCTGATGTTCTTTTCTTCAACCTGTTCCTGTAGAAAGTGATACATGATTGGAATGTGCTTCGTCTTGGAGGGCATCACCAGGTCTTTTGAGATACTGATGGAACTTGTATTATCAGAATATATTGGAATGGGCTCATCATACTCAATCTGTATATCTGTCAAAGTTTGTTTCATCCAAAGAACATGTGTACAACATGTTGTTGCTACAATATACTCTGCCTCGACTGTAGATAGAGATAATGATGATTGTTTCTTGATTAAGCATGATACCAAACACTCACCTAAGTAGAATATTGCTCCACTGGTGCTTCGTCGGTCATCAATACAACCTGCCCAATCTGCATCTGTGTAGGAAATAAGTGATAGACCTTTTCCTTTTGGATACCATAATCCAAACTCTTATGTTCCTTTAAGATATCTGAAGATCCTCTTTACTTCTAATACATGTGATTCCTTTGGTGTTGCTTGAAATCGTGTCTGAAGTCCCATAAAGAAGGATAGTTCTCTAAGTAACGACATTTCAAATTCATTCTGCATGTCTTTTGCAAATTTTTGTCTTAACCTATCATCATCACTACCAAAAATAATATCATCGATATAAACTTAAATTAATAAAATATTACCTTGACTTACCTTGATGTAGAGGTTGTTGTCTGCACTTCCTTTTCTGAACCCTACCTGCTGCAGATAGTTATCCAGTCTGGAGTACCATGCTCTAGGAACCTGTTTTAGACCATACAAGGCCTTCTTCAATTTACACACATAGTTTGTGTTCTATGATAACTGAAATCCTTCCGGTTGTTCAATGTAG
Organism: Picea glauca; assembly: GCA_000966675.3. Taxonomy (NCBI): domain Eukaryota; kingdom Viridiplantae; phylum Streptophyta; class Pinopsida; order Pinales; family Pinaceae; genus Picea; species Picea glauca. Next base: position 269,437 of record JZKD02S2156376.1, read on the forward strand.
ACTTCTTCTTCAAGTTCCCCATTCAGAAAAGCTGATTTTACATCCATCTGATATACTTTAACATTTTTGGAGCATGCATAAACTAAAATTAAACGGATTGCTTCCATTCTGGCAACTGGGGCAAATGTCTCTTCAAAGTTGATTTCTTTAATCTGTGCATATCCTTTACATACCAATCTATCTTTGTTCCTTGTAACCTGTCCATCTTCATTCAATTTATTCCTGAAAATCCATTTGTGCCGATCACATTCTTATTCTTTGGTCTTGGAACCAATTCCCAAGTGTCATTTTTCTCTATTTAATCCAATTCTTCATCCATTGCCTTATTCCAAAATCCATCCTTGTTGGCTTCTTCAAAATAGTTTGTTTCAATTGTAGATAAGAGTGCTAGGTGTGTTTGTTCCGATGAACATATTTTTCTTCTAGTCTCAACTCTTGCATCTTTGTTCCCAATAATCTGATTTGAAGGATGATTCTTCTATACTTGTTTTCTAGGTGTCTTTGCAGATACTTGTTGAACTTGTTCTTCTTCTTCTCTCAGATTATCTTCATCTTCATCTTCCTCTTCTACTTATTTTTCATCTTCTTCTTCGAAAAGTTGTTCCATTGATTTTTTTTTTCCTTCCTTTGATTCTGGTTTGCCTGCTTCATCAATTGTTACGTTGATTCTTTCCACAACTTTGTTTAATCTTAGATTGTAACACTTGTATGATTTCCTTGTACTTGAGTAATCGACAAGTATTCCTTTGTCCACATGAGAGTCAAAATTTCTCATTCTGCCATCTTCTCTTTTGATGTAGCATTTGCTTCCAAAAACTCTGAAGTGCTTCACATTTGCTGGTCTTCCTTTCCATAACTTGTAGGGAGTTTTATCAATGTTGTTTATGAGCATTACTCTATTTTGAGTGTGAACTTTTGTATGCACTTTATGTGTCCAAAAAATATCTGTCAACTTTGAATCCATTATCATTGTTTGAGCCATTTCTTGTACTATCCTATTCTTTTTTTCAACAACTCCATTCTGTTGAGGTGTCCTAGAGATGGAGAATTGTCTTTTTATTCCATGATGTTGCAGTAGTCCATAGATTCCTTTGAGGTGAATTCTCCTCCATCATCTGATCTTAAGGATTTGATTCTTGAATCCATATAATTTTCAACCATTTCCTTGTAGATTTTGAAGTTTTCAAAATCTTATGATTTGTTCTTGTGAAAACAAACTGCAGTCATTCTTGTATAATCATCAACTAATAACTTAAAGTACCTCTCACCTTTTAATACTTTTTTTTTAGTAGGTCCAACTAGATCAGTATGCACAATTTCTAGTGGTTTTGTTGTTGAATATTCATTTGATTTGAACTTGGTATTTGTTTGCTTTCCTTGTTGGAAATAATTGCATAAAGTGTTGGTTGGTTTCATGATCTGGGGCATTTCTCTGGCTGCTTCTCTTTTGCTGAATTTGAAAAGGTTATCAAAATGCATGTGACCCATTCTTCTGTGCCATAGCCAAATTTCATCTTCCTTTACTAGACAACACTTTTCATTTACAATTTCACTTAACACATATATGTTGCTTGAAGTTCTTGCAGTTGTAGCGACCAATTTCCCTGAACCTTCTTTTCTTATCTCACACTTTTGTAAATCTAAAGTAACTTTATGACCTTGGTCACACATTTGACTCACACTTAAAAGATTATGTTTCATATCTTCTACTAGTAGAACATTTTCTTCCTTTTCATTCTTGTTCCCAATTCCGACTGTGCCTTTTCCAATGATTTTGGCTGAATCATCATTTTCGAAGGAGACTGATCCATCTCTTTTCTTTAGTAATGTAAGAAACTTGTCTCCATCACCTGTCATGTGTTTTGAACATCCATTGTCAACATAACAACCACGTTTCTTCTGTTTATCTTGTAGAGCGACTTCGCGTTCTTCATTGCTATACTAATCTTTCTTTCTTATCCATGTCATTTTCTGAGGTTCTTTTTTGTGACTCTGTTGAGGTTCTTTAGGAGGGACTGCCATTCTGCAATTTTTGGCCATGTGTCCAAAATTGTTACATTTGTAACATTCCACTTCAGTGCTAGAATATTCAAACTTGTTGTAAATTCTTCTCTGTGTTTCACTAGGTCTTCTTTAATAACCCCTTTGTGTATGGCTCTCTAAGTAGTTATTGTTCCTGTTGTTAGCTATGCAATTTATAGTTTTATGTCCAAAATTATTACATGCATAAAATAAACCAAAAAATATAGTTTGATTCCTGGTAGTTGAATATCTTTTGAAAGGAGATGCTCTTATGAATCCTTCTTCTTTCTGAGGCATGTCTATCTGTTGTTGATTATGAAATCTGAATCTTCTTGGTGGAGGAGTGTCCCTGCAATCTTCCTTGTATATCTTTTTATCCCCTTTGATTGTTTTTGCATAGATTTTTGGATTTTTTTCTTGCTTTGTTGTTATGGAGCTTGATCCATTTTCTGTCTTATTGTATCAAGTATGGACTTGTCAAGATGAGATTTTTTACTGTTGATAATGTCATCCAGAACTTTTGAGCTATTCTGCATATTTTTCTTTTGAATATCCTTTCTTAGTGTCACAATCTCTGCTTCGAGGTTTTCAATGATCCCATCCTTTCCTTCTAGCTGTTCTTTGAGTGCTTCTTCAATTCTTTTATATTCTTCTATTTGAACCTTCAATTTTGTGATCATTTGTTCTAGTTCTCGAGTGTCTTTTTTCTTATCTAGTTATACTTATAGTTTCTTGTTTTTCTTGTTTTCTCTTTTGATAACTTCTATGGCACTCATGAAGTCTTCTCAGAAGTCAACTTCTGCCTCTTCAATTTATTCTTCATATGCTTCTTCATATTCTTCTTCAGAGTCTTCTTTATCAGAGTCTTCTACTGCCATGAATAAAACTCTCATTGTTTCATTGTCATTGACTTCATCTTCATCTGATGATGAGATGTCTTCTTTGGTGAAAAATGTTTTCTTGAAAACTTTCTTTCTAGTTCTTTTACCTTTATATGTTTGTCTACCTTTTGAGTAACCTTCATCATTTCTCTTTTTCTTATGAGGACATTTGTTAGAAAAATGACCAATACCATCACAATTAAAACAAATTAAAGGAAGTTTACCTCTATACATACCTTGGTTCCCTTGTTTAGTCTTTTAACGAAGTTGGCCACTTCTTCATCATCTTCCGAGACGTCACTGCTGCTGCTATATTATTCTTGTTCCTTTTTCTTTTTCTTTGATCTTTTGGATGCTTTGAAGGCTGCTTCTTTTACATCTGGATTTTCCTGTTCAATTCTCATCTCATATGCTATGAAGATTCCATGTAGTTCGTCCATGATTATTGAGTTTAGATATGATATTTCTTCTAGTGCTGATATCTTAGGGTTGAATCTCATAGGAAGAGATCTTAGTACCTTTTGAACAATTACAGATTCCTTGATTTATTCTCTCAATCCTATGATTGCATTCACTATTTCATCGACTCGTAAGAAGTAGGCTGCAATATCTTCATCTTCCTTCATTTTTAGTTGTTCGAACTGACCTCTGTAACTTTGAATCTTTGCTACTTTGAATTTTGAATATCCTTCATAACTATTTTGAAGCTTGTCCCAAATCTTTTTATCAGATTTACAATGTGCAACTTTGGTGAATACCATATCACTGAGACCATTCAAAAGTGCATTTTTTGCTTTGGAATTATTCTCACCGAGTTTCACTGCTTTGTCATTTGTTGGTGGAACTGTTGGCATTGTGTATCCATCTACAATTGATTTCCAAACTTGAAATTCCCGTGCCTGTATATATGTCTTCATCCTTATGCTCCAAAAAGCATACTTTTGTTCATCAAACTGTGATATTCCATTTCTATATGAGTTGGTACTCTCCATGATCTACCTTTTAGTGGTTAAATTTATTTATGAAGGAACCTTCTCTGATACCAATTGTTGGATTACTGAGAGGGGGGGTGAATCAGTAATAGCGTAATTATAATCATTTTTCTTCAAATGTTACATCAATGTAGAATTATTATCCAATAATGATCAGTAAGAAATAAACAATCACAAACATACATAATACACCAGTCTTTTATGTGGAAACCCAAATCGGGAGAAAACAACAAAATGATTTTTCTTAGATGTCTTGAAGAATTACATTCATTGGAAGCACCAACTTCCTTTGTTTTCCAGCTACAACTAGAAGATGGCTCCAACCCCCTAGTTTCTCAGGATACAACCTGAGGAAATCTCTAACTCTCCAATTCACTAGCTACAACCAAAAAAAGGCTACAACCCCCTATGTTCTTCGACTACAACCACCTGTACTTGCCCCGTCTTGCCACCCTGAAGTAGAAGTGGAATGATGGAACCACTGTCACACTATCACTCTAAGATATACCACTGGAAACCTATACCAATAAATATGAACCATACATCAACCATGCATCAACCTGTACCTCAACATGTAATCAACCTGTACCATAAACAAGTGTATCAACCATGCACCAACTTGTACCAAACAACCTGTAATCAACCTGTACCATAAACAAGTGCATCCAACCATGTACCAAGTATGTTCCAATCATGTGTCAACTACTCATCAACTATGACTCATCAATATGTACCAACATCATCAACTCTACACCTCATGTATGTGCCAACTCATCAACTAGTTGTCTCAACCATGTACTCAACCTGTACCTCAACCAAAATCCCTCATAAATTTCATCATCCAAATATGATTTGTATCTCTGTAATAGACCTGGTGTATATAATTAAATTCTTTCAAACCTTCATTAACTTTAACAACAAGAGACTATCATTTTCATCAAACTTTTCTTTAGTCTCACATCCCTAGTTTTGGATTAGTCAACAACCCTAACTTGAAGTAATCATAACTTTGAACCTGTAATGTATAAATTTCTGAAACTGATATAAAATGTTCTTCAATGTGTTTTATGAAATTCTTCCAGGTTTCACTACTTGGAACCTCTCATAAAAGGAGTTATAGCAAAAATGACATACTTTGTTGAATTCTGTCTTATTCTAGAGAGCGAACTTGTAGAGCATGCCCCGCACGAAATATTCATCGAATTTATTTGAAAATGTTACAAAAGATACTATAGACTATACCCTAATGAAAACATTTTGTCTCATTTAATTTGGATCTTCTATGAAAACTTTATGACGTTTTTACCCGAAACACTTGTTTTCGACTAGTTTCAGTACTAGCCACAAACCCTATTTTCCACGGAGTGTAACTCCCAAAATAAAAGGACCCACAAGATGAACTTTTTACCACAAATACTTGGGTATTTTTTCTCAATGGAATATCAATTTCATGCTTTGAATCATTATAGAAAAAAAAAATATAGCGAAAATGGTAAGATGGCCTGTAAATAACATACCTTAGAAACCAAAATCAAAAGAATTTATCCTTCCTTTCATTTAGGCCTTATTTTCTTCACCTTCCCTCAGACATTTGGCTTAGATATCCTCGGTTACCTCCGACACCTATAGATATTCAATATGATCAAGTGTGATTGAAATTTGAGAGCCTTTCCTCTTATGTATTCTGTCCAAGTAGCTTCCTTAAAAACATCTTCTAGGTCACTTGGCCCACTTTCCTTATTTTAGGGTTAACCCACCTCTAATTTCTCCATTAAATTTATTATTGAAATAATTTATTTTATATTCAATTTTAATTATAATACACTCATCACTTCACTTTATTATTTTCCTTTTAAAATCTCTTAAACCACTTTGAGTACTTTGACCTTTTGGGGCTTCCAGATGACATATGAGGGTCCTCCAACTTTGTAAGGCCATAACTCTCAAATCGTGAGGAGTTACGTGACATTCCACATAACACCAGAAATGGAATGACATGTAATATCCATCTATAATAGTATTGCCTTCAAATATAGCAAAAATCATACCTTTATTCATCAAACAAACGTGGGTCCATTACCCAAACTTGGGTTCTCCAACTTCACATGGTCATAACTCTCTAACCGTGAGGAGTTATGTGACGTTCTACATACCACCAGAAATGGCATGACAAGAAATATCCATATATGATATTTTCCTTGACAAATTCACTATCCTTCATCTCATTATTCCATAATTAATCATGGGTTCTCTTACTCCGCAAAGCGTCTTCTCGTGAGGGATTTCACCATAAGGGGACCACTTTGGAGTTCATCCATATTTACTTCTTATCAACCATGAAAAAAAAATAATGAGTCATATTTACATCAAATAATATTGGTTCCATTACCCAAACCTTTGTGCTACGGGGATTTCTTCAAGGGTTTACATCAATGACAACCAACCTTAATAAACACATAGTAGATTAACACATCATAAAATATTTAATCAATTTACAACAAAATTCAATCAGATAATGAAATATAAAATGACTACCCGCCCAACCTACCCTGCAAGGTTAGGACCTGTAGGACACATAAACAATGTTTAAGCCCAGGTTCCAATTGATTTTAACCATTTAAGATATCAGATCTAGCCATTGTTCTAACGAACAAGGAGGTGTCTACATCCCACTAACAAATAACACCAAAATAAAAATAGATCAATCTATCAATCCTAAACATCAATTAAGCATGACACAAGAGTAGTCAATTTCATAACTCATCATCTACCAACATTAAATTTAATGCGCAATATTAAGAAAATTCACAAATGATCATACATCAACGTTTGATTTCGAGACGCAAGTAAATTTCTAATAAAAGATATCACATCACACAAATTCCAAGGCGCAAGAAAATTTTAATCACTAAATCCATCATACAATGACATAAGGTAAGGCACAATGTAATAAACTTTATTTTATCGCGTAAGAGTAAAAATATTCTATAACAAACATGCATCCACATAAACCATAACGAATGGGTAAATGCCAACTTTATTTTTGTGGTGCAAAAGTGAACATCAATTCTAACTCATGGCGCAAAGAAAATCTAATTACATAACTAATCATACATCATCAATATTCAATGCACACTGATAATCTAAAACTGAATCATTGTATATCCATCATTATTCCAATGCGCAATGAATCCAATTATTAAATCAAAGAATAATAAAGGGAGCAAGGTAAATATTCATTAAATGTTTATGGTGCCAAGGTAACTACACACATTTCCATCCACACATAGATATTTATATCATGGCGTAAGTAATTATCAATTAATTGCAAGTAAATATCAATTAATTAAGGCGCTAACGAAATAATCAATCAATCCATCTGGTATCAACATTAATTCAATGGCGCTAGAGAATGCATTACTTAGTCATTACACATCAACAAATTTTTCTTAGCACAAGCAATCCAATGTCTAGACAATCATTCTTTACATCAAGTTTTCGTTGTGCATAAGAAGTTTAATATCTAACAACATACATTACAGTATATTTTTAGTGCGGGCAAGGACTCTAATCTATTAATTTCGGTCTCAAAGGAATACCTACAAGATATCACATGTCTACTTTAATAAAGGTACACAAACAAATTTAATCACTTAGTTTATCACACTTCAACCTTATTCAAGTGCTAAGAGAATCCGTAGTTCCTTGGATTTATTTAGGAGGGACCAAGCCCCTTTTTAAGACAACTCGTGAGGCATACTAAGAGATATCAGACATTAGATATCAACATTTAATTTGACCATTTAAATAAAATTTAAGTTGAGAATTTATAAACAGTTAATTGAACCTTTGATAAGCATTCAAGTTGAGCATTAAATAAACAATAAGTGGAATATTTGATAACATTTAATTGACCCTTTAATAAGGATGTGAGTGAGCATTAAATACACATTAGATGATAATTCAATGAACATTTAATTGCAGCTTTAGTAAACATTTAAGTTTCATTTATTTGGGCCTAGGTGTCGTATATCAACATTTAATTGAACATTTAAATAACCAGAAAACAATAAATGATAATTAAACTAAAAATATTAGATATCACTTTGGATTTTATTCTAACTTTGTAGTACAATGAATACAAAAAATTTCTGATAAAATTTTAAACCCTTTACAATTATAATTTCTAACTTGTAAATTGCATTAATGGAGGAAACCCTTAAGTAAGGACAGAGGAGATCATCGTTTGGATAGAAGAAAATCGCAAGAAAAAAATAGAAGAGACATATTGCTTGTACACGGGAATTTAGGAACAACAAGGAACTCCTCTCCAACCTTCATGTGCGAGGGTTTCTGAACAGGTAATCCCCACAGGGGATAGAATTACAAGTGTGCCACCACCAGTACAACTAGGTGGGGGTAGCAACTTCAACAGAGAAGCAAAATCGTGATGCCATTGGCATGCAAATCATTGGGTGTTCCAAAACAAAATGTAGAGGAGATTAATAAGGATCACTGGGTATGGATGAAATTTTTTTTGAGTAGTGGAAGAGCACTGATCTCTGGACTCTTCCAAACACCGAGATCAAGAAACAAGTGCATTGGGCATGTCTTTTTCCAAAAACATGGAGACACACCAAAATTCGGGCTAAGCTTTAGAGATATGGTTGGCTAACTAGATGGGCAAATTTATAAAGAAATCATCACTGGAAGAAGGCATTAAGGTAGCTGGGAGATCCTTGAAGTAGTTAAAACCAACATAGATAATGTTTCTGTAAAAAACGTAGGAAAATGGCAGTCTGGATCCCCAGGAAAATACACCAATTGTAGGTGGGAGTAAGATTGACCAAACACATAGGGTAATCAAGATTCACAGAGGTTAATGTTGAGGGTAGAAGTGAAATCACTGGCTGAATTAACCACAATGGAAAATCAATGAGATTTGAGCCTAAAGTTTAAAATTTTTGATAGTATAAATTCCTAGTATAAAGGGTAGAGTGTTGGGAGAATTCCCAGTTACATTGCAAGGTAGATGCAATGGTGAATATTGTTGAGGGTAAGAGGTGAAACCTGGCTAAAGTCGAGGTTAGAAGACTCTCCCAAAAAAATCACAGGGGTAAAAGGTAAATCGCAGGGTTAAAAGTCAAGCTGAGTGAACTCTTTAAAACGTAGAGGTAATTTCATTTGTTGGGCCCAATGTTTTGAGTCAAATGCATAGATTCTTTCCTTCACAATTGTTGAGGGAAGGGATGAAAACATAGAGAGAAAAAAAATTCGTAAAAATCGCTGAGAAGCGAGGTATAAATTCGATGCGCATGGATGCATAAAATGGATGAACAAGGAAATAAGAATGCGCTATGCCCAAGGGGGAAAGTAACCGATCTGAGGAATCCTTCCAATGTAGAGAAAAAGCAACAAATACATTTGGAAATTTTTACATAAAAAGAACAAAGAGAATAAAAACAACAACCGCTGAGAATACCC
>JZKD02S2156376.1:280840-291621 GCA_000966675.3 Picea glauca
CCATCATGTCAGATCATGTCAGCAACACATCATAAAATCAATAGCATATCATCAAATCGAAACAATATCACCGTAAATGAAACAACTCAAAAATCCCACTCCCTGACTCAATCCGTAGTCCAAGAGAGTTCCACCGATGCCTCTGCATCCTCAAGGTCCGAACCCTGCACACTCAAATGAAGCTGAGTTAGCAGCACCTGTCTACAACAAGGTAGTAAAAACATCCTGTCATGAATCATAATGAAAGAAAAAGTTTTATCATCATAAAAATCCAGATCACTTGCGAGCAAGTGTCCTCAAAGAATAATTTTGGTAAGTGCGCCAGAGCGGGATGTTACAGTGCCCTTCAAGACACACTACATTCTCCAAGGGTGTCACTCGCCTTTGACTGATTTTGATAGTTGTCCAACCCTTGGAGTCAAAACTCTCTCATGCGACCTTGTGAGAGACTAAGGGCCTCTAAGGAATAAGGACCCTACCTTATTGTGCGCCCCTTCTAATATTTGTGAGCGACGGTCTCAGTCTACCCCCACAATATTGTGAATCTCTTGAAATAGGTAATCATTAGCCTACAATTTGAGCCACGACGAGAGTTCTAGTAGGTTGTGGTAGGGTTGTTGCCACACCTCTCCCTCAATATTTTGTTGCTATGCATGGCCCCTTTACTTCTTATGTGATTCTGATTAGCAAGAAATCATCAATCTGCATCCATCAACAAAACACTATCGACCATCAATAAACAACATCATAATATACCCGATCATATGTCACATATGCATAATTAGAAATACCCAAACCATATACAGTCCACTCCCTGACTCGATTCAGAGTCCAAGGAGGTCCATTGATTACATCGACATCCTCAATCTTTCAAGAGTCCTCCACACTCAGGAGAAACCTGTCAATGGCACATGTCTATACACATATATCAAATAACATAACATCATACTCCAACAACATCATCACCCAAATCCATAAGTGAAACAAACAACCATATAGCAAACCGTATCACTTGCACACAAGTGTCCTCAAATAATAAGTCAAATCATGTGTGTGCAAGAGTGGGATGTTACATTATTTTATGTATTTTTGAAAGAGAGAGTTCTCATAAAAGTGGGAGGCAAAGGCGAACTTCTTCATTCTATAAAAAATAGCTAGAACACATCTTGAGATCTTCTCTAGATTTAAGTTGCATATTCTGACGAATAAAAATTATATTACGTGTATTTTCAATCTAATGCCTCTCATATGAATGGGAGTTTGGATTAAGACCTTAATATCCATCCCTTGAGAAGTTCAAAGGAATCTACACTATGAGCTCAAAATAGGCACACTTAATATTAATACGACACATAGAAACTTGAAGAGAAACACATCCTGAAATTAATGTTTAACTATTCTGACTATGAAATTGTTTAAAAGAAATATGAAACTGAACACGTTTTCTAGAGGAAGTATGACATGTAGTTGTTGGTAGAAAACATATACACAAGATTTCTATAAAGTGAAAGGCACACTGAGAAATTACTTATTAAAATTGTGTGAAGGAAAGGAAAAATATTCCATCCCTAAAGGAACAACACTCACAAACATACTTCTTTACTAGGGATAGGGTTTCAATAGTGTTGACGATAAAAATCACAATGAGGATTTCACCCGCAAAGTATTGCTAAAGCCTATTATTTAAATTACGTTAATGATATATAATACTGGTAGGTGGGACCCCCTTGTAGACTGGAGGCTCAAAGATAGTCTTATCACACATTTTACGTTGTTGTTTCGGTGTTTCTTACAGGGTTCTACATGATTGATGATGAAGCCTTGATTTTGTTTGCAACATAATGGCAGATGGATAATTTTATGTGTTGATTCTATTATTCTAAGATCTAAATTCCATGTTATGAATGGCTTCTATTTACTGTTATTACATTTGATATTGTCACCATGATTCATTACCTGCACAAGACACATGTTAGTAACAACAAGAAACAAGAGCAATGGAAAGAGACTTATGAAAAAAATCCAAGAAGAGGAACTATACTATACTATGCTATGCTATGTGCAAATGAAATTAAAAGGAATTAGTGTTAGTCCTAAATAGAAACAGTTAGTGGCTATATGATTTATATTGAGTTATATTGGGTGCATTTGATATATGTTATGATATGGTTTTGGCAATGGTTAATATGGATTGGGGTGGCACAAGTGGCAAGCAATATGTGCAAGTTTTAATGTATGGAATTAATGGTATGGTTTTGGCTTCCTGTCGTGTACTATGAAATTGAATGGGGTGGAATATGTAAGCGACGTGCAGTAAATGCATGTCACTCCATACTTCTCACACCGGGTCATCACGTTATCATGGTTATTGTTTCATTTGGTTGCTGTGGTTAATATTCAAGATTCAGGCGTGGAAGGAACTGCTCAACCAACTCACATTTTTAAAGACATTGGTTAAAGGTATGGTTCTTTTTGCCCATCCATGAACTTCACTCTGTATATGAAGTGAACGATGGCTCGGTAATGTGTTGATTTGTGTTTTCCTAATATTGGCAATTATATAAACACGTAAGTATTTTCTCTGGAATGACTGTGTGGTTATTCGTTTGCAAATGGAAAATTTGATGGTTGAAGTTTTGATTTCGTTGGTTGTTCTATGTGTTGGAAACTATTATGGATCTATATTGTTTTAGTAGTTATGGGTATTTTGTTGGAGGGTTTCACTCTGTTTAGCCTTGTTGGTTGCCTCCCCACAGTTATGGTAACCATATTCGGTTGTATTTGGTTGCTATGGGGTTGTTGTGTATGTTTCAAACTACCTTTTGGTCACTGTGTATCCTCCAGAGCCATGTTCGTGGGTTTTTCACCTGGTCATGGGCTTATGTTTGTGATTTGGCATCAACAAAAATGGTTAGGGGGTGGCCATTATGCCAAGAAGTATGCTTTATGGTTGTTGGTATCTCGAGTCTTCATTTCCATTGGCATTTTTATAAACTGGTTCAGCTCTTGATAAAAGAATGAGAGTTATGCCTCTACGTGTTCTTGGTATTGGTTATTGTCCAGTGAGAAATCATTGCTCCTCTGCATCGTTGCCTACCCTACCTGGTGTTGAACTGTCACACTATTTAACAAGCTAAGAGTTATAAAATATTTTGGTTCCACCATGCTTGTTTCGAAGGCTTCCCACCTACTGCTGATATGGTCGACCTCCATTCTCCTTGTGTTTTGGTGACCGAGCGAACCCTTGATTATTTATTATGTTCATGGTTACAGAGCCCCATTTTGATAAACTAAACCAGTCACACTCTTTTCAGGTATCTTGTTGACTATCATAAGTTGGTTGACAATGGTTTTGATTATTGTCTCGTCTCTGTTTGATCGGGTTGTTGAAAAGTTGTAATTGGAAATGAGAATTGGTATACAGTCGCTGCCTCCTTTTGTTTTGACAGTTGAATTGATAACCCAATTCATTTTTTTTATTAAATTGGTTGATTAGGAGTAAATGGTTATGTACAGTCACATGGATGCCTCTTTTCGTTATGCGTTGGTCTGTGTGTTCCTACAACGTGGTATGAATTGAAGTATGTGGCTATTGTGTGTTTAATTTGTCCCGATCGGGATCATTACAAATTGGAAAATTGATGACTGAGACTTGGTTGTTTACTTTGTATGGTTTATGGAGACATCATGCATCATTTTGTTTTATTGCACCATCATGGATGAAGCACGGGTTTTGCAGTATGGTTTCATTGAAAATTTAATTGTTAATGTTGTTAAAAGAATGGAATCGGGCAAGTTTTAAAAGAGTCTGTTCAACTCAGGAAAAGACCTATGTCTATGTTTGATTTGGGAAATTATGAATTATGGGCAGTGGTTGATATTTTTATATGATGAACAGAGTTGAAGAAATGTGATTGTATGTTATTTTTGATGTTGTTTAAATGAAAAGAAAAGAAATGAAAAAAACAAGAATTCTATTAATATGAAGGTTGAAAGGCATAGTGATCCTGAGTATGATGATACATTGTGTTAATGAAAAAAGTTGAAGATTTTAAATGTGGGACAATGAACAAGTTTTAACACACAATAATTTTTTAATTGGTCACAATGATTGTTTGATTGGTGTTGGATCATTTGCATTGGATACAAAACTGTTTTTATGGATTACTTAATTGATTTTTTGAACAATATTCATTCTTTTCCCTACCAATATTTAGATTTTCACACATTACAACTCCCCTCGCCTTCCCATATTCACTATCCACTCCCTGTTCTTAAAATTTAATTATGGTTAAGATAAATTCAGTATTATGTCAGTTAAAGAGATCACATGGCCGGATGAATTACAATGATATATTCTTTTGATTTATGATACATTTGATTGTTGATGTTTGTGAGCAATAATCATGATCTATTCCCCCTCATTTTAACACTTTTATCTCAATACAATACCTCACATATCCCAGAACCCTTGTTCACCCCCTGCTCATTGACAAGTATTAAGAAATTTGTATGGATTGGATTGCATGAGTCTAATATGTTGTTGAGCCAAACTTTGTGTCATATGTTAAAAGAGTTGTCATGTATGGTTTTTGAAGAAACTATTTTCTAATCAATAATGCATACATGAATGATTTTTTTCAACAGAGGTAGCCATGGTCAAGGTAATAAAGGAAGAGGAAATTGGCACAGGGGCCCTAGAAGGCCAAGGTTATCTATACACTTTGATGCAGACTCGCAAGAGTTAGGCCAGCTATTTCAAGCTGTATTTTTTAATTGGATTGGAAAAGGAGTGGTCCAACCTAGTATTTAAAGGGATCCCTTCCAAGCCTCAAATGTCCCTGGTATTCCAATGCCTCCTCATGATTCACTGCAACCTGAAGTCCTAGAAAAATCACTTTTTCCTTAAATTGATTTATACCAAATTCTTTTTAATTTATTTAATATTTTAAATTTTAGTCCCCTAACTAAACTTAGACTTAGGATTAGTCTTATATTAGGATTAGACTTTTATTGGGATTTATAATTAATAAATTCACTATTTAATTAATTGTTTTAATCCAACAAGGTTTAATCAATTCAATGTTTTCTAGGCCACCTAGATTTATTGACTCAAGTTTACAATTATGTGATGTGCCCTTCAAGACACACCTTCGTGTTCCAAGGGTGGCACTCACCTTTGAATGGTTTTGGAAGTTTTTCCAATCCTTGGAGTCAACACTCCACTCGGTCGATCTTGTGAGAGACAAAGGGATTCTAAGGAATAAGGACTTGACCTTATTGCACGCCCCTTAGAAATATTCATGAGTGACTGTCTCAGTCCGCCCTTAGGACATTGTGGACATATCAAAATACGTAATCGTTAAACTACCATTTGAGACATGGTGGGAGTGCTAGTAGGCTATGACAGGGATGCTGCCACAACTCTCCCTCAATGTTTGGGTTTTTATGCATGGCCCCTTTACTCCTTATGTGATTCATATTAGAAAGTATCGTCAACCTGCATCCATTGACAAAAACACGATCAATAATCCATATACATCATCATACTATAATCAATCAATGTCTCATGTTCATAAAATGAAATACTCGAACAAAAATACAATTCACTCCATGACTCAATCCATAGTCCAAGGAAGTCCCTTGATTCCATTAACATCCATAATATGTCAAGTGTATTGTACACTCATGAAACTCATCAATAGAATCTGCCAATACATATTCATCAAATAACAATAAGTCATAACACATAATCATCATCATGTAATATATATAATCGAAGCAAAATGACAATGTGCCATAACCGGATCACTTGCACGAAAGTGTCCTCAAGGAATATGTTGATAAAAGTGTGCTCAATAGAGAAGTATGTTACAAACAAAATCATGACACATGGCATCACCACATTAACTACCTAGTGAACATTGTAGAGTCAGTGCTACATATCTCACTCAAGAACAATCACATAACACCTCAAACTCATGTATGGAGATTCTCACTCTGATTCTCACGGATATCTTCAAATAGAAATAACTTTTCCATCGAGCCTCTACTTTTTATTTTTATTTTGAATTATAAATGTGTATTTTTCAATATTCTAGACATTGGAATTTGTGTTTCTAGATTATTTTTCTATCTAACACAGGTCAAGTTGTTTTTTCTATATTCAAGGAGGGATCATCCCCATTTTTGTAGCTTTCCATGTGTATAACTTTGTTATGCATACCTGGTTTTGAGTTCATTTTCTTATTAACTTTAGCTCTTTTTTAAGTTCTATGTAGAGGTATACTTTATTTTAGCTAATTCTTATTTTTATTTGTAATTTGAAAAAATGGATGCTACTAAACATTACGAGGTTTTATTATCAAGCATGGTTTATTATTCTCTAAGATAGTACATCGAGGACCTACTTATAAGTAAAGATGTGTATCAAATCATACTTAGAATAGATTCAACACCATTGGATATGGAGAAACATGTAAAATTGTTAAAACACATAATGAAGCAAGATTCCTTATTGAGATTTCCATGTACGGAGATATGAAATTTCATATTCAATCCCTTTCTATATAGTATGAAGTATGGTTAAAGTTTGAGAAACTCTTTGGAAAAAAATGATTCATTCTCATTAGTTGGAAAATCATGTCATCTCTCTTTATGCAACATAATTGACAAAAATTGAAGACTACACCACTAAATTTTATCTCTTAAGACTTGAACGTAGTGGTTGTGGAATCAACGAGAGTTATGATAAGGAAATCATGAACTAAAATCAATTCCCATTTTGATGTTTTTATCTCTACATTTTATTCCAATAAGGATGCATTAGATGAAAATTATAAAATTCATTTTTTATCCCTTTTGTGAATAATTAGCACAGTGAGAAAGACAAACTCTTGCACGTAGGTAAACTTGATATAGGTTCCAATAAAAAAATATCCTTTTTCCCCAAAACAAAAGGGAACAAAATCATCCAAGAAACATTCCAAAGGACCCAAACCTCCAAAAATTTCCAATTCTCCTATAGTGATGCATTATCCTCCACAATCCAAAAAGAGAGGAAAATGAAAGGAAAAGAAGCTACCCAAGACTTTTTATTTTGGGGGGAAAAGATGGGAATCATGATACACATTGTTGGAAGAATATGCAAGTTATGGAAGTATCCATGAAAAAACAAAATATTAAGATAAATTATTCCTCCTCATATGCTTCCTCTAAACCTCATGCTCTATCTGCAATGGCATGTCAACGTAACATTTAGTAGATTTTAGACTCACGGGCCTCTCTTCATATGGCTAATAATATAAATTTTATCTCTATTCTTGACGATTATAATTTTTTTATTTATTTTTTCATTGATAGTTATCCTTTAGATGTTATAGGAACAAGAAAAGTAAATCTTCATGATGGGAAAATTAATAATGTCTTCTATGTGTCTTCTCTCTCAATCAATTTTCTTTCAATTTTTTAAATTACTCAATGATTTCGGTGATTAAAAAAACATTGATTTTTCATCTTACCATGTTTTAACCAGATATCTAAAGGACCCTACTCATGTAATATATGCAATATGCACTGATTATTCTTCTATAAGTATGTTTGAATTTGACAACTTTGAAGCCTCATCACCTACCATTGTCTTCATTGTTCATGTTGATGTGAGTTGAGAAATATTTGGAATGAACAATTTGATCATTTCAACTGTCACTACTTGAATTAGGTATAAAGTCACCATATGGTACATGGCATACCCCTTATCTCATGTAATGATGATGTGTGTCATGGTTGTGTCTTGGGTAAGAATCATAAAAATCCATTTCCATATAATTAATCATGGTGAGCACGAGCACCATTAAAACTGGTTCACAATGACATAAATTAACCAATCCCCACTCAATATTTTTTTTAGGAGAACAATACATTCTAACCTTCTTTTATGATGACAATTGGTGCACATGGGTTTACTTCATTAAACTCAAAAGTGAAGTTTTCAATCTTTTTGTTTTTTTTCAATGCATCGGTTGAAAATTAGTCAAGATATCTAATCAAGAGAATTGACATTGACAATAAAAAATAATATGTCAATAAACACTTCATTTATTTTTCCTTAACATATGGCACTCAAAGAAACACACTATGCCCTACACTCTACACCATAATGATGTAGTTGAAAATAAAAATCAAACACTTAAAGAAATGGATAACTTTGTGGTTCAATCAAAAGAATTAGGTCCATAGTTTTGGGTTGAAGCAAAAACTTATGATAATTATATTTTGAGCTATCCTCCTACTAAGGCAGTGATGAGTGTAACTCCAAGATAATATTGGTATAAGATCAAGCATGGTGTAAGTCATTTCAAAGTGTTTGTCTATGAAGTATGGGACTATATTTTGGATGAAAAGAATAAATAAATGCAACCTAAAAGTGAGAAATGCATTTTTGTTGGTTATGTTGAATATGTTAAATCATATATGACATTTTTACCTGAGAATTCATAGGTTATGTTTTCATCATATGTTTTAGTTGATCAACACTCCTTCACATGCATACTCATATCTTCTTTTTTTCCACTTTTCTCTTATTATTCTACTTCTCAAAGACTCGAATCTTTATTGGATGATGATCCTTCTTCTTCAAACGATGAGAATGTAGAATAGCCTCCATATTCTCCGAATATAGTTTTGTCTAATGATCCTACACATCCTGCTACTCTGATTCCAAAATGGGTCCATAAAACAAGAGAAGTTGTTGGTACTTTCCTTGGAGATCCACCTAATCCTTAGAATAATTTATTTTATTTTCGTCTAGTTTATTTATGTATTATGGCCCAATACATTGAGACTCAAGATCCTAAAAGTTATGAAGAAAAAAGTGGTAGACCTGGATGAGAAGAAACTATGAAAGAGTAATTGAACTCCTTATTGAAAAATGACACTTCAGATCTTGTCCATGTTCCTGAAGGTCATAATATTTTTCGTTGCAAGTGGTTCTATAGAGGAAAGTTTTTAGAAAATGGAAGCATACACAACTTTAATCCTACCTTGTTACCAAGGGTTTCTCTTTTGGTTGAAGGTATTAATTAATCAAAAACTTTGGTTGCATTCCAAAGATGGACTCAATATAACTTGTTATTTCACTTGCTACTTCTCAAAGTTGGGAACTACATTATATGGATGTTAAAAGAACCTTTATACATGGGGACTTGAATGCAGAAATACACATGGAATGACCTACATATTTTTCTCAGGATGAATCCTCCCTTTTTTGTCACCTTGAGAAGTCACTTTATGATCTCAAGAAAGCTCCCCAAGCTTTGTATGAGAATATAGATAATTTTCTTTTTGTTTTCCATTTCTCTAGTCTCAATATGATCCTAATGTATACACTCAAAATAAAAAAGGTCACCTACTTATCCGTATTATGTATGTCAATGACCTACTCCTCGGTGGGAGTAATGACCATCATATCAACCATGTGAAGTCTAGGCTTATGACCCAATTTCAAATGTCCAAGTAATTCCTTCTTAAATATTTCCTTGGTCTTTAAATCCAAAAAACTGATAAGTGGATTTTTTTTCTTATCCTAAGTATGATCTTAACCTTCTTCACCAATTTTAGATGGAGGAATGAAATTTTGCACCTACTCCTCATTAGTCAGGTGTTAAATTTTGTACCAAGTGTTCAACACTTAAGGATGTTGATCTGAATTTGCATATGTAGTTTGTAGGGGCTATTTTATACTTGACCCATAACTAAATAGACCTCTACTTTGTTGTTGGTTTAGTCTATTTATTCATGAAATATCATCTTGAGGCTCACTGGAGGGAAACAAAGAATATCTATAAGGGGTACTTATCAATTTTGCATTAAGTATACAAAAGGGATATCCTCTTCCTTACTAGCATTTCAAAATTCACATTGGTTAGGTGATGGTGATGATTGCAAGTCTACTTATGGTTACACTTACAAACTTTATTTGATCCTTGTCACTTGGTCTGACAAAAATTAGCATGAAGTTTCTTTTTATTCTACAAAAGTAGGGTATAGAGGCAATCTCAATGCTAGTTGAGAAGTTTTTGGATTAGAGAATTGTTCATAGATTTTTTATTTCCTTAGGATTAGCCTACAACACATTATGCATTTCAGAAAAACTAGTTGAGAACCAACAGACCAAACACATTGAGGTACATATGCACTATATATGACATCTACTTCATGACAAAGTTATTTTCTTGTAATGTTTTTTTTCAAAAGATTAGGTTGTAGATATTTTCACTAATCCACTCACTAAAGCTAACTTCTTCTATATTTGGTCCTTTCTAAGGGTGAATGAAGATGTCTTTATGAAGGATAACATGTAAATCCTTAACCATTTTCCTCAACTCCAAGTCATATTATAGGCGGATGTTGATTCATAATTATGTGAAAATTATTTAATTATTTATGCACATCGAATAGAAAAATTGTGCACAATAAATAGATTTGTAATTATCCATAAGCATTTGATTATTAAGAACAAGTTTACATTGATATATCCATGCATACATTTATACTAAGTTAAATTAATATTAACTTCATATATGTTTTAGTCATGGCTTGTTGAACATAAATAAATGAGTATATTACATGCACATTGCACACAAAATTTGTCTATAAACAAATGTCCTTGGTCCTCATTGTAAACAAGAGAGTTGGTAAAGAAAGAATTCAACTCTACCCATTTCTCTATGGATGTTTCCCTTTTGAGGGTTTTACGATGTATATCCCATGTTATTTTTGAG
>JZKD02S2156376.1:292760-324429 GCA_000966675.3 Picea glauca
CACTACACGAACACAGTCAGTACCCTTTCCTTGACACTTTGATAATATATGCTTTTTGGTCTCCTTTGTAAAATCCTCGATTGCATCGGGACTGAAAAATGACTAGAAAAAAAATATATATATATATTTATAGGATATATGGAACATAATAATGAAAAATGATAATGAAAATGCTAAAGCTATTACAAATAAATCCAACTGAAATTACTAAATATTCAAAATACTTGTCTAAAATATTTGAATATATATATATATATATATATATAGATGGATATAATTGGGTGTTCTTAAATATTTCATTACCCAAAATCAACAAGAAATAAGAGTTGGCATTAATTAAAAAACAACTAAACTTAGAACAAATATGAATAATTTTAATCACAAACAATTTTTTCTTTACAATACATTGTATGCATTCAAAGCCTTCGAGAGAATGGATTCTAGAACTCGAGGATTGCATTGCAAATTAAAGAATCTGTAAGATAGTCCTGAACATCCTGGTCCACAATCCTTCTCACCTATGGATTTCCTAACCTTGTCTATCAACTTCCAAGATATAAAATATTAGGATATTTCGAGGAACAATTTCCCATCAAAGAAAAATGTCAATTCATATAAAGCTGCCAGATTAAAACAATGTAGTTTATGCAAGCTAAAATTCAATTAATCACTTGAGAAGTGCTAAACAAGACAAAACAATATATATCAAGATAGTTTCTACATAATTTAAAGACATCAAGGTAAATTCACTTACTTAAGTTTTCCCCTCAAACTCCAGTTTTGGAACTTTGAATGAAACTATGCATATCAAACCTTCTCTCACATGTTCACCACTAACAATATCATCTTTCTCCTGCATAATTAACAAATATAGAAGATTGATTTGTTAAAATATGGTTGATTCCAACACAAACATAGGAAAAAATTGTTTTGGCTACCCTAAACGATAGTCTATTTTCCTCAATTTAATTAGAGGTATATGAAATCAATAAGAAGGAATAACGTAGAACAAGTGGCTATAACTTAATGAGCATTGAACATACAGAACACTAACAAAAAACTTTTTTCATTCTAAACTTACCAACACTCCTACACCTTCACCCATGACAAATCCATCTCAGTCTTTGTCACAAGGCCTTGAGGCAGAATGGAGATCATCATTTCTCTGAGATAGGGCTCAACATGAAAAAAACCCACCCATACGAATGGGTTGTAAGTGGAAATTATCTTAACTCTTGTATGGTCAAGAACAAGCAATAATCAATATAAACAGAGTCTTGCAACTGTTAACTCTTTGGAAAATATAGAAAGGATAACAGAGGATGTCTCATTTCTGGATTGGAAATAATATAATGCCAACACATAGTGTTTCTAATGGGATATTATGTATAATATTATCTGAAAGAAGTAACAGATCACATCATCAAATAAAAAACGACACCTCTTTTAGTAAAAAACCTCATGAAATGGATACTGAAGAGTTGAAGGTACAAAGGAGAAGGTGATCTCCATGGTAAAATATCAGATGAAGAACAAGCTCATAAGGGAACATATATGTAAAAGTATTCATACTATTCCTTCTGTTATAGTTTGTTTCTAATATATAATTTATTATACCAAGTGTATACATCTCAAAATCTCTCTTTAGGAAATTATTTTATTTTTCTTTCCAAGAAAAACTCTATGGGGACATATAAGGGATGATTTTCCACATTCATGGGTGGAATTCCTAGTAAACCTATTGGCATTGAATAGTACACCTCACCCAAGGTTTTGAACTAGGAACCTTCCAACATGGAACTAGCCAAATACCAAACAACATTAGTGACATCCGATTGAGCTAACTCCCTGGGCCTAAGAAATCATAATTAACTATAGTATTTACCGTATTAACATATTGATCATATTTGTCATTTTGTCAGAGTAACCATAACGATCTAAACATGTTCATTTGTTTATTTTTATTTATTTTATTTTATTTTTGGTGTGGTGACATTTTTATACAACTGTATAGATATTTATGTTTGTTAGAATATTTGTTGAAAGAACATACTCTCTTGAATTTCTACTTTGTCGGTTATATCTTCAAGGAGTTCTCTTTCATTATTTGTGACCAAAAATTGTCTTGAGCATGTATACAAGGATACTTTTATCACTATTTATAAAATGAACATTTTTCTTGGACAAACAAGTATACTATCCTTAATGCTACATGTTTGCATCTCAGGGAATTTCCAATACTAGAATAAATGAGGTGAAATTTAAGTGTTTCCAAATATCAAATTCTATCAATTGACTCATATATGGTGTTGGAATATTTTCAACAATTTGGAAGAATTTATTTTAGCTGCATTGAAGTTTTCCAAAAATAATACTGAAATTTCCCCTGAATGACATTAAACATTTCCTAAATATTTTTAGGGAAAAAACCCAAATTATTTTTTTCAGAATAGAAATTTATGACAGTAAGCACTAAAAAATTCTTCTATTTTCTCGTAGAAATTCCCTATAGATACTATCCAAAGGCTATTCAGAAACCACTCAGAAACTCAGGTAGATGCACTAGATGGACTGAAGAATTTTGAATGAATAATCACTTCACCTAAATGATATATTAGGGTGCCTAAATTTATAACTTAGAAACACCAACTGAAGAAAAAATCCTAATGAGATTGAATAATTATTCCTAATTGAGTTAAACAATTTTTCCTAATTGAGTTGAACAAGGCCATAAATAACATTGACCATTAGGGTTTGAAAATGACATAATTTTGTTCTGGTTGGATAGCTTTAGAACTAGAAATCAAAGTTTTTATTTATTGCATAACTTGGGAATAATTTTGTGCCACATGTCTCGAACTTATTCAATAGTTTGATTTATGTCTCAAAATATTAATAAAAATGTTGTTGTATCACTTGCTAGTAACCTAAACACTTCAGGATTAAAATTAACCGATGTGAATTTTACTTGCAAAAGGTATAAGAACGAGTACAGATTAATTGTTCCTTGTTATATACCTAAAACTTTTGATATATATTATATGACACAAACATGTTTTTACAAAGGATATAACAACCAATAGATGGACATGAGTTTATGGATCTAAACACTTTCTATAAACGTTGTTAGAAATGGGGATATTATTTGAAAAAAATAGAACCTTACAGAATTTGCTTAGATGTATAAGTAACCGTTCCATTGAAAACTGGGTCTAAGAACAATGTAATAGAGTCGTACGTCCATAAATAACATTCAATGCAAAAAATATAACTCGGGCTAAGAAAAAGGAGGACAGTCACAAGACCCTCAATATTATAAAATACAAAGGATTATTCCAAGTAGAGGTTGACATCTATATTAGGAGATGGGTCTAAATTCTAAATTTCTACAAGATTCTGTGTTTTGAATCATTACTTTGATCAATTCTGGTGAATGTGAATGGCCAAAAATTTCATACACTACAATTTCCACATAGAACTTGAAATTCAAAACCAAATATTTTTACTGTATGATAGAACTGGGTTTACTATATAAGGAGTGGAAATTGGATTTAACGAACCAAAAATATGATGGAAAAAGGGGTTGAATATCCTATATAATATCCTCCATTATGGTTGTGAAAAAAATGCCAATATATTTTTAGCTTCCAAATATGCCACTTCATCTTTAACATCTTTCAATTTTTAAAGATGTTGGAAATTTTCTAGGAAAATACTTAAAGTTAGAAAATGAACAGGTAAATCTGAGTCTTTTACTTGTGCTCAAGATGATTATTTTACTTTCTCTCAAGTCTATGAGGATATTGATCTTAGTAAAGTTCTTCCACACAGGTCTAAAATAGGGAAAATTTCATAGACTTAGTAAAGTCCTTCCACACAACATGACTTTACAACAGGGAAAATTTCATAAACTCAAGTCTTGAATAAGAAAAACACAACTTTTCATTGTCAAATCTTCCAATATATAAGCCACGTTCAGGAATCATGTCCTAGCATGAACTGATTCAGAGAAGAAAAAGGTCATCTTTCCAAATATAAAATAAATCATTTTAACCTTAAAGGTTGAAATACAATGCCAAATTTAATCAAACAAAAAGAATTGAATGCATACCTCGAGTCCAACCATGGTTGTCCCATAATTTTTATAAATATATCTGTACAAGTATGTAAATATACTCTTATTAACTCCAAGATTTGTATTCACATAATCTTCCACACAACAACCAAGTTGCATCCAAAATTAAAACTCACAAGTTCCCTCGTTGACAAACAAAAAAAATCTTAATTTCATTGATAAGAAACCTCACAGAATTTACCCAAACCATTAAAGAACATGGAGTGGTAGATTATGTATAAATGTCTAGCAGTCACTTCTTAGGCTTGAGATACCTTGATGATGTTAAAGTATAGTTGTACATATTAAAGTATTATTTGGATGGTGCTTCAATATTCTTGAATTATTCTGATATGTTATATTATGGCACGATCAGATTAGTAGATTTCCCCATATACAAGTTTTGCATCTCATGGGACATCTCCCTAGTGCAAGAAGCAAGCCATTTCATGTGGTTGGAATCAGGTGCAAGTCCTAGGACTTGAACACATAGATACTTCCCTCACACAACATCTTCACCGAATGGATTGTTCAGAGAGTTGTAAAACATCCACATTCCATTGTAATACTCCGAGAATGAGGAAGGGAAAATACAATCTATAGTCAATTGAATATTACACTTTAGAACACTAAGAAGGAAATCATCTATATAAAATATTGTAACTCCTTGCAAATGAGACACGAGTCCATAAAAAATTTAAAAACTAAAAAGATACAATATTATTTCATCATTAAGGGAAAAATTCATCAACCAACAATGCATTACCTATTTTAGTTTAATACTATTTAAAGAAGATAAAAATATCTTCATCACTAAAGGCATGCTTATAAGATAACTAGGATTGCCACAGTCTAACATAGATGTCCTGGAATTATAAAGAGTGTTATGATCCTAACCTTAGTGATTGACATAGGCTGATGTTCCATTCAGTTGCATTAAATATCAGAACACATAATATGAGATGATAAATAAATTTAGGAAAAACAATAGAATGTGGTAAGTCCAATCTATTTACACACACAATTTTTTCACTCTAAAATACAGAGTAAATAAAGTAAATAATTAGAAATCAAATCCAAAGGGAGAGCATAGAAATAATGGCATGTAAACACACACTCTTGAAATATCATATAAATCCTTGTAGACATGACAAAAACAACATTTCTAATGGAACCACAAGCAACATTAAATAAAATGAGCCAGTGAATATATGCATTCAAACATGCCCTTATATCACTCCTTGTAGGCATGCCAAAAATAACATTTATAATCACACCACAACTAACATTAAATGAAATGAACCAATGAATAGATGAATTAAAACATGTCCTTATATCTCAGGTCACATTCCCTTAAATAAAAAAGGCATGAACACTATGTAAAGTAAGTTTAAATGGTCTACAGACTATGTAAAGTAAACATAATGTTCACAACTGATTCATAAAACATGATCATCTAGGTTGATGATTTTCTCAAATACTTCTTCAGTCACTGAATGAAAATTGTTTCTGTCTCCTTCAAACATTCACATCCATGAATTTTATGCTCATAGGCAATGAGGATATTACTTGTGACATTAATGACAATTATATTGGCATCTTCAGGACCAAGTGGCGCTCCATGGATCATAGCAAGTGATTGAATTTGTCTAGTCCCTGCAATAGCACCATCATGTGGATATAGTATGTTTAATTCATCTCCTACTTGGAATACTTCACACTCTGCTAGAGTTAATGGGCACTTTCAAAAACGAAAGAAATTATACATAAATATAAGAAAACAAATACAATTAAATTCCAAAAACATGCATAATTATTGATATAACAAAATTAAATGCACTCACGACTAAGTCAATATTTGAAATTCGTCCAACAGGAGTTGTAAACGTTGATCGAGAATGATGAGGTGAATGAATGTTGGAAGATCGTTTAATTTTATCTTGCATGTGATTACATCATGCACAAATCAAATACAACATTACAAGGACACAATAATACAGTAGAAGAATAGTAAATATAATAGTTAAACTCTAAAAATCAGAGCTAAACTAATTAAATCAGATTATGAATTCAAGTCAAGAAATGTTTACAGGGGAATGATAATTATCTTACCTCATAAAATCCACTACGATATCCCTTTCTAGCAAGAGTTGTACACACTGATCAAGAATGACGTGGTGCATCAATGATGGGAGATCATTTAATTTTATCCTACATGTGATTACATCATGTACAAATCAAATATAGAATTACAAGGACACAATAATATAGTATAAGAATAGTAAATATAACAACAAAACACTAAAAATAAGACCTAAACCAATTAAATCAGATTATGAATTCAATTCAAGAAAAGTTTGTAGGGGAATGCTAATTAGCTTGCCTCATCAAAACCACTACGATATCCCTTTCCAGTAGGAGTTGTACACACTGATTGAGAATTATGAGGTGCATCAATGTTGGGAGATCATTCAATTTTATCCTGCATGTTATTACATCATGCACAAATCAAATATAACATTCTAAGGACACAATAATATAGTAGAATAATAGTAAATATAATAGTAAAACATTAAAAATCAGACCTAAACCAATTAAATCAGATTATGAATTCAAGTCAAGAAATGTTTGTAGGGGAATGATAATTAGATGACCTCATCAAAATCACTATGATATCTCTTTTTGTTCCATGGAGTGATGATTGGTTCAATGGAGACAATTATGGTTGACATGACCTTTGTCAACCAATTTAGGCAATCCATTACATGTTTATAGATCTCACTATGGATGTGAACAAACGTAGATGTGTTAATGATTTTATCAATTTCATTAGATGACAATGATATTTCTATTGGATGTTTTGATATCTTCTTTTGTTTAGAATTTTGTCTATATCTGTCATTTTATGGCTAGTCATTTCACTCACATCAATTTCTAATCTATTAGATTATTGAACCTACAAATAATTACCAACAAATAATTAGTTGGATATATATATACGAATCAAAATGAAATATAACATAATGTATTTACAAATATACTTTCAAAAATGACATACATAATTTCTTTAGCAAAAAATAAATATAATTACAAACAAGTTTTAATTGGCTCACCATCCACTACGACCCAAAATAAATCGATCCCTCACATTTTCTCTTTCTATCTTCCCTTTTGTACTCTTTTGCACATAATCTTCCACACAGAAACTTTCCTTCAAATCCTACCGCTATTTGGGAGTGAAGATACTATCCCTTTCTTTTCCATCCAAGATTGATTTTCTACATTTATGCCTAAAATTGTTAATCAATTTTCTCATTTTTTTCTTTTAATATTTGGTGGAAATCCTTCCACTAAAAGTCTCAAAGGAATTTTTCATTTGTAGAATCACTAGATCAACACTTCTTCCATATTGATCTGCAAAATTGGATTTGGTGACATCCAAATGAGACCTTACTCTCGTGCCCAACTATGAGGCCTACCTTGTAGTGTTTTCTTGATTAATTGGGTTGGTTTTCATTGTTGTCAATCCTTGTAGAAAGTCCAGTAGAAAATTTCGATAGCACAAAGATATCGGTAAGGGAACCATGTTTGTTTGAGGTATAAGGGAATGAATATCAATGAATTTATAGAAAATAATATTCTATATGGATAGTACATGTCATGCCATTTCCAATGATATGTGGAACGTCACTTAACTCCTCACGGTTAGATAGTTATGGCCTTGTGAAGTTGGTGAATCCTCATGAGTTATCTAGAAGACCCTAGAAGGTCAAAGAAGTCAAATTACTCTAGAAACTCCTAGAATAAGTTTTACTATTCAAAGTGGGTAAAATTGGGAGTCAATCATGGGTATAGTTGTTTCATTAAGAAAATAAATTAAACAATAAAGGAGTTGCAACAATAAATTTTGAGTAAAGAGAAGTTATTTAAATAATAAAGTAGTCAAAGTAGTTAAGTGGACAAAGTGGCTAAGTGGAAAAAGTTGGTTAAGTGGACAAAGTGGCTAAATGGAAAAATTGGTTAAGTGCACAAAGCGGCTAAGTGGACAAAGTGTCTAAGTGAACAGAGTTGGTTAAGTGGACAAAGTGGCTAAGTGGACAAAGTGGTTAAGTGGATACTTCTAGAGTAAGCTAGTTGGAAAGTATAAATAAGAGAGAAAGGGTCTCCCATTAGTATCCATTGAGCATATTGAATATCTAGAAGTGACTGAGGTAACCAAAGGATATCTAAGGTGAATTTTAGAGGGAAGGTGAAGTAAAAAAGGCTGAAATTCAAGGGAGGATAAATTATTTTGATGAGGCTTTCTAAGGTATGTTATTTACAGGTCATCTCACCATTTTCGCAATAATTTTTTTTCTAGAATGATTAGGATAGTGGAATATGGAGACTGTTTAGAAAACATATCCAAGAAACTGTGATACAAATTTTGTCTTTTGGGTCATTGTATTTTTGGAGTTACACTCAAAGGAAAATATGGTTTGTGGCTAGTCCTGAAACTAGTCTAAAACATGTGTTTCAGGTAAAAACATCATAACTTTTTCTTAACAGATCCAAATTAAGTAATACCAAATGTATTGGTTAGAGTACAATATTTAGTATGTTTTGTACCATTTTCAGATCTATACAACAAATAGTCTTTGTGGGGAATTCTCTACAAGTTCTATCTCTAGAATAAGCCAAAATTCAACAAGGTATGCCAGTTTTTCTATAACTCCTTTTTTTGGGAGGTTCCAAGAAGTGAAACCTAGATAACTTGCAGAAAAAACACTGAAGAACATTGTGTACTATTTTTAGACCTTTATTCATTACAGGTACATAATTATGATTACTGCAAGTTAGAGTTGTTGACTAATCCAAAAATAGTCATATGAGACTAAAGTAAAATTTGATGAAAATGCTAGTCTCTTGTTAAGGAAGGTTTGTAGGTATGTGATCATATACACTAGGTTTGTTATAGAGTTACAAATCATATTTGGATGATGAAATTGATGAGGGCTTGTTGTTGAGGTTGAGGTACAAGTTGATGCATGATTGATGAATGGTTCAAGTTATTGGTACAAGTTGTTTGGTGCAGGTTGATTGGTATAGGTTGACAGTTGGAATGGTTGATTCTGTGACATATTTTTTACATTTGGCATTTATATTTCAGGGTGGTTGGATGAGGCAAGAATAGGTGGTTGTATCCACCTTCGGGTTGTATCTGAAGAACATAGGGGGTTGTAGCCTCCTTCTAGTTGTAGCCAGAAAATTGGGGAGTTGGATCTTCCCTTAGGTTGTATCCTAAGAAACAAGGGGATTGAAGCCTCCTTCCAGTTGCAGCTGGAAAACAAAGGAAGTTGGTTCTTCCAATGAATGTAATTCTTAAAGACATATAAGAAAAAACATTATGTGGTTTTCTCCCACTTTGGGTTTCCATGTAAAAACATTGGTGTGTTGTGTATGTGTATGACTACTCATTTGTTGATTGTTTATTTTCTCTGAAACTATTGGATGATAATGCTACATTGATCATAAATAAGTATAACACTTGCATATTATGGTTAAAAAGGATTAGATTTCTCTATTATTGATTCACCCCGCCTCTCAGTAATCCAACAATTGTTATCAGAGAAGGTTCCTTTAGGTATTAGTTTAACCACCGAAAGGTAGAGCATGGAGAGAAACATTATGTATAAAAATGGAATACCATAGTTTTATGAACAAAAGTATGAATTGTGGAGAAGAAAGATGAAAACATATATATAGGCACAGGGATTTAAAATTTGGCAATCAGTTGTAGATGGATACAAAGAACCAACAATTTGTCCAACAAATGAAAGACCAATGAAACTCATTCAAAATAATTCCAAAGCCACAAATGCACGTCTGAATAGTCTTGGTGAATCGGTATATACAAAAGTTATACATTGTAAATCCGCTAAAGATATTTGGTACAAACTTCAAAATATTTATGAAGGAGATTCAAAAGTCAAAGCAAGAAATCTTCAAGCTTACAAGATGAAGGAATATGTGAATATTGAAGCTTACTTCTTACGAGTCGATGAAACATTGAATGAAATCATAGGATTGGGAGAATAAATTAAAGAATTTGTAATTGTTCTCACAGTATAGAATCTCACAGTATATGAAATGAGAACTAAACAAGAAAATATAGATATAAAAGAAGCAGCTTTGAAAGAATCCACAAGGTCAAAGAAAAAGGGAAAGAAAAAATAAAAAGAACATAGCAACAATAATGACTTCTCGGAAGATGATGAAGAAGTGGCCAATTTTGTTAGAATATTGAACAAGGAAACCAATGACAAAGATACAGGTAAGATTCCATTGATTTTTTTTAATTGTGATGGTATTGGTCATTTTTATAACAAATGTCCTCATAAGAAAAATAAGAGGAATGATGAATATTACTCAAATAAAAAACAAACATATAAAGGAAAAAGAACCAAAAATAAATCTTTCAAGAAAATCTTATCCACCAAAGAAGACATCTCCTTATCAAATGAAGATGAAGTCAGTGGTAGTGAGACATAAATAGTTCTATTCATGGTAATAGAAGAATTTGATAAATAATACACTGAAGAAGAATACGAAGAGGCAAAAATTGACTAGCGAGAAGAATTGTTGAGTGCCATCGAAGTTATAAGAAGAGAAAAGAAGAAAAACAAGAAGCTACAAGAAGAACTAGAGAAGAAATAAGACACTCATGAACTAGAAAAAATGATCACGAAATTGAAAGTTAAAATAGAAGAAGATAGAAGAATTGAAGAAGCACTTAAAGAATAGTTAGAAGCAAGAGATAAGATCATTGGAAATTTGGAAGCAGATATTGTCACATTGAGAAAGGATCTTCAAAAGAAAAATATGCAAAACAAATCAAAAGTTTTGGATGACATTATCAACAGTCAAAAGCCTCATCATGACAAGTCCATACTTGGATACAATCAAAGATAAAAGGGATCAAGCTCCAAAACAACAGAACAAGAAACATGTAATGTTCCCAAAATTTCCAAAAAAAAAAAAATTGTTAGGGGTTCTTGGAGTTGATCATACGTCATTCCAAACCTTTAGGTGTTCATTCACTATACTATATAACATACACATACTAATCCCCATTATGGTTGCAAGTTAATTTATATGCATTTATCTATGGCTATCTCAGCCCCATTCATAACAACATATGAACTAGTAATCCTACTAACTAACCATTAGTTCGTTTGGAACTTAAAACTACTTGTATGACACCTTCATATATACATATACCTTGATAGTCCTCTTTTGTTTGCATAGAACGACTTTATATATATATGCATGTTATACTTTATATTTTATATGTATAGAACGATCATAAAAGAGTGTAGGGTGTTCCTTAGATCTTACATTCCACTTCGAATGAACTCACATGACATATCATGAACTTGTTTTATTAGAGTTTAAACACAACAATCAAAGGTAAGGTAGGTCCACTCCAGTTTCTCATGTGGGAAGTGTCTTTGTTTACACATAGTCGTTACTACCCCATCCTCAATGCACATGGTGTTACAACTTGGGTGGTTATGGTTCATAGTTGGCACACACTACTCGTCCTTAATTGATTAACGACCTCATGGTGACTAAGTATGGGTTAAGGATCCACAATATGGTATGTAAGAACTATAAAATGAAGACCGACATCTCGGAACTAAACCATACCCTAATTGGACTGTCATTCCCTCGCCATAAATGTTGACAAGGACCATAAGGGAGTAACTGTCATGCCTTAATTAGTTCTATCTGCGACATTGAATTTCCACTGTAGCGTATTCCTTTGTCCCATCGTTTTTCTTGCGTGCCCACTGAGTTTCTACCACCTTGCCCTAATCACATGGTCCAGGTACAATGCATAGTTCCCACCATTAATCCAATAGGAAATGGGTCTTTCCCAAGGCCATTGTTCAATCTCTTCTTATGATGTGTAGCTTCAGAAAGAGAACGCTTCTACAAAGAACCCTACAACTACCTTTGCCATATGACTCTGGCGATGGGGAGGATCTTTTTTTGTATGGGCACAAGGTTGTTACACATCCCTCTGATTCACCCTCATACCTGGTAAGTTGCCCGAAATCCATTACCAAAATTACCTATAAGGTGTAGGAAATGTCAAACATAAATTGGGTTTCTCTTGTGATTACTTGATAACTTTTTTTATTAGGTTTTCTTCCTCATTGTTCTGTAACTTCTGAGATGCTACTATCCAGACTCCGGATGATTATATATTTTATTTTGATCTGGGTAACTTAGGGTTCAATCCCTTATGAGGATGACCCCTCACTGTTCTAGTTTTCCACTGACTCGACCGCCATGTCATCTGGGTTGGTTTGTTTTATCTTGACTTAGGGAGAGCATTTTGAATGTGAATAATTTTCTTTCTTAGTCGTTTTCCCTTTTACTATACAAAAATAATGCAGACTGATAAATACTATGTTGGGGTTTGTCGTCGTTCCTCGGTAAATCTTGTAATGGTTCCTGTTATCATGTATAGTGTGACACAAATATGAGTTCTTGCGACTGTGTAAATATCCTTTTGGTTTGTATTTTTCAGAGTCCCATACTCTACGTTGAATATCCCATTCTGTTTGGTAAGAAAAATTCTATTTCAACAGGGCGTTATGGGATTTCCTTATCTCTATAGGTTATTTACTAAGATGAGTTTTCCTT
Organism: Picea glauca; assembly: GCA_000966675.3. Lineage (NCBI taxonomy): Eukaryota > Viridiplantae > Streptophyta > Pinopsida > Pinales > Pinaceae > Picea > Picea glauca. Next base: position 305,569 of record JZKD02S2156376.1, read on the forward strand.
TTGAAGCCATCACTTTGTAGATTCTTTCAAGGCCCACTAGTTGACTCCTATGTCTATATTTCCCTTTTTAACTGGTTTTTTTATTGTCCTTCGGTGTATATATATTTATGTAAGATAGGAGTCTTCACGTGGAGTAAACTTGTTAAATGCGTGTCCTCTAGTATGCAATATATTTAAGTCTGTAATTAAAATCAAACTTAATGCTTCTCCTTAAGTTGATATTGTTATTTGTATGTGTGCCTTTCAACGCATACTGTTTGGATCTGTGTTTAAACTTTGAGTAACACATTTCCTTCATCATATAGTATTCAAATCAGCATTTAAACTTTGATTAATATATTTGGCATGCGCATACTATGCGACCTCTTTGAAATTGGTTAGGTCGTTCTTGACGGATTGTTGCTTTAATTCTTGAAAGCTCAAATGAAAAAATTTCGGTTACCAAATCTAATGATGGGGCCCCCAGTTGTTGTGAGGGTACCCATCAGGAATTCTTTGATCCACTTCTCCCTTCGGGACTATGGATGGATATCAAATTTTTTTGAATGGAAGAACAACTTTAGTTTCCAGAATCACAAGTTAAGTAAAACTCGTGACTTAGACCCGCGGTAATTTCATTTTCTAAATCATTCTGGTAGTTATCCTTCTGATGAAAGAAATACCATTACTAATTATAGGTTCACATTTTGTCCTCACAGTAATTTATTCATTCAAAGTCTCCTAGATTCAGGATAACTCCGTATGCCAGAAAAGGTATTCGGGTTCTAATTACAGTGCTTAAGAGTGTACTCGTAGTTCCAAGGAAATGATGCGATTTTTTCCCTAGAGTATTATTTTCATGGAAAGTATTTGTTCCAGGATCTTCTAAACAACTGATGATTTATATCTATAACCGTTTAAAGAGATGAATAGAAAAAGAACTCCAAAATTACAAATAGGATTCTCACTATTTAATAGTTGCAAACCGTAGCGCTTGTAGGGCGTGAATATATATTATTTTGTCACTGGTCCAATTTTGGAAGTTAGAACATATTTCATATATATTTATTTAGTGAGTTTCATCCCTTTGTTATCATATATCAAAACAAGGCTCTTCATTTTGTGATATATCTGAACTGTACAATTCTTATGTTATTGGCATAGTTATAAAGATGAAATATTTACTCAAATTTTTCTCATGTTTTCCATCATGGATGAACTTATGGTATGATTCATTAGATATTTAAGTAGTTATGAAAAGATATGTACAACCAATCTATATATGTATATATCTCTCTTTATATATATAAGGATATTCCCATCATATATATATATATATCATATCTCTGTACTATTAAAAATAGGATTGACTTCATTTAACCGAAATATATCCTCTACTATATTTACATCATTCAGTTCCATTCACAGTTAAGATACACAAGAAGCTTACTCAAAGCATATGATTAATTGTAAGGGTTCATCCTACAGTTTATTCCATTCTGTCAGTAATTTAGTCCACGGGACTAACTCTCCCAAAATTAAATAGATGTACTCTATCATCTATTAAATCAAGAGAAAGCAACATTCGATCAGTAATTTAATCAACAAAAATAACTCATCTAGAATTAAATAGATGTATCCTATCGGCCATTAAATCAAATAACACTCAATCAGAAATTTAATCAACAGAAGTAATTCATCCAAAAGTAAACTGATGTGTTCTATCAACCATTAAATCAAATAGCATTCAATCAGTAATTTAATCAACATAAATAATTCCCATAATTTAATAGATGTATTCTATCATCCATTTAATTCAAAATAACATTCAGTCAGAGAAAGAGTAGATACACATATATGAATAGTTTTCGAACAACAAATGGAACAACCAAGTTCCTCCCAACCTTAGAACGTAACATCCAATCTACTTGCTCCATTCACCCCCTAGCTTGACCATGAACCCATGAGGATGAACTACATAAATCCTCTCAGAAATAGTTCTTCAGTTTCATAAAACTTCTCCTTTCCTCACACTCAAAAATAAGTGTTCATAACAACAAGAGATAATTATTTTCCCCAACATAATAGGCAGCGTCCTACTTCCTCAAATATGTTATATATGCCAAAAGCATTTGTGCCTAGGTCTTTTCCCCTTGGGGAATTTTCCCAGCTTTCCAAATCCATGATTTTTAGGGGCTGCAAGTGGAAAAATTCTTAATTTTCCACTTGTAACATTCATCCCTGAGGTAGTTCCAACATGTTCCCCACTCATGGAGTCATGGTCAACTAATTTCAACCTGGTTGTTCCATTTGTCCATCAACAATAAATATAAAAATATTTGTTTATTACAAGTGTCATAGTCAAAGAGTTAGATGGTTCAAATCAGATCTTTTCCCAACATTCATAATCATAATTTACAATGAGCTAAATTCGAAATTCTAAATTTCCATAAATGGCAATAATTTTCTAATTTTGAATTTACCAAAAACGGAAATAAATTCCTAAGTATTTTCAGACTTAAAAATAATTTATTTTTGGGGATGTTACATCCTTTCCCCCTTCAATAAAACATTGTCCTCCATGTTCTTCCCTTTCTCGAAACATGATTGGATGAGATTTCTGCAAATCTCCCTCCAACTCCCAAGTGGCCTCCTTAGGACTAAAGTTCTTCCATTGCACTTTTACCTGAGCGACAACTCTATTCCGTAGTTCTATTTATCTCCTGTCCAGAATGTGCAGAGGTTCCACTTGGCACTTGCCTTCTAGTTCCACTTGCACCAAGTTCCAATCGATCATATGAGTAGGGTCATGAACATAATTCTTTAACAAAGAAACATGGAATACATTATGAATTTTTAGATTGGCAGGAAGTGCTAGTTGATATGCCACGGGTCCAACTCGAGCTAAGATCTCGAAAGGACCACAAAACCTGGGTGGAAACTTGGCACAGTTTCCTATCTTTAGTGAACTTATTTGAGCTTTGAATTTTAAATAGACATGGTCTCCCACTTGAAATTCCAGGTGTCTTCTTTTGAGGTCCACATAACTTTTATGTTTGTCCTTTGCCTCTTTTAAATTCTATTGTACTTTACTTATCATACTCTCCATTTCCTAGAGAATTTCTAGTCCCACCATGAGTCTGTCAACTGGGTTATCCAAGCTAATCGGAGTCGTACACTTTTTTTCATACAATACTTCAAAGGGGCTCATCTTAGCCGATGCTTGGTAACCATTGTTGTATGCAAATTCCACCAAGTGTAGGTAGTCTTCCCACTTTCTTGGTTTTGTCCTTATGTACATGTGTAGCATATCTTCCACGATTTGGTTTGTTCATTTGGTCTACCCATCTATTTGTGGATGATAACTTGTGATGAAATTCAAGTTAGTATTTAACCCTGCAAACAATTCTTTCCAAAAAGTAGATGTAAATTTTATGTCTCTTTCTGAAATCACCATTTTAGGAATACCATGCAGTCTAAAAATTTCATTCATGAATATTTCAGCAATGTTAATAGCTTTAAAAGTATACTTTACAGGAACAAAGTGTGCAGACTTACTAATCTTATTGACTACCACCATAATTGAATCATTTTGTTTTTGAGTTCTAGGGAAACCTGTAATAAAGTCCAGTGATATTGTCTCCCATTTCCATTTTGGCACAGGTAAGGGTTGCAACAGGTCGATTGGATGATGGTGTTCGACTTTCACCTGTTGAAAATATTGACACTTAGATAAGTATTCTATTGTTTCGCCCTTCATATTAGGCCAATAAAATAACTTCCTTAGTGTTTTTACCATTTTCTCGTATCCCAGATGACCAGAATATGGTTTCTTGTGTACTTCGTCCAAAATCGTTAACTTTAATTCTGCCGAATATGGTATGTATATTCTGTTTTTAAATTGTAGTGGACCATTTATGTCCAAACTCAGATCTGTTTTGTCTGAATTTTCTGTATTATTCTGTAAATCTGCCACTATTTTAGTGTAATTTTCATCATTATTACCTGCAACCTTTATCCTCTGTTCAATATCTCTTTCTTCCTTGCTAATGTTTATTTCAACCAACACATGAATTCTTCTACTTAAAGCATCAACCGCCTTGTTTTCCTTACCCTTGATGTGTCTTACCTCAAAGTCAAATTCTCTCAAGAAGGCCAGCCATCTTGCTTGCCTTGCATTAAGGTCTGGTTGGCTGAAAAAAACTTTCACACTGCTGTTATCAGTCAATAACATAAATTTTATGCCCATTATATAGTGTTGCCACATCTTTAAGGCATGTATTAGAGCTATCAAATCTAAGTCATGAGTGACGTAGTTTCGTTCGTGCCCCTTTAGTTTTCGAGACTCATAACAAATAATGTACCCTTCTCGAGTCAGGACACCACCCAAACCTTCTTTACTCACATCCTGATGCAGTCCCCGTATCCCTCCTGAGGGATGCATGACCTCTCGTTCAGGATCTTCTGTTTTGGGGCCGAAATGGCTCTTCTGGTTCCAAGCCGGAACCTTCCTCTTCGAATCCATGGGTCCTTCTCTGTGTTCACCCACGCGACCAAGTGCTAGGCTCACGTTGTCCATTCCTTGTGACTATGGGCATGACCATGGACTTGGCCCAAGAGACACACCATGTTTTGTGACCCTGGGCTTCCCAATACGATGAATCCTTGGCTCCTCCAAGTCCCGAATTCCGAAATCCCGATGACACGAGATCCACAACTCAGATCTCTCTTGGATCAACGACTATGCTTATTTCGATGTTTCATGTTTCATGACTTCGTGTCTTACGGAGCTATCCACTCCTCTTACCGGTCGTCGAAACCATGAAATCTCCCCCTCTGCAGATCAACGACTCTAGGCCTTTGAATATCTGATGGCTCCGATCTTTTTGGGGTTCCACCAGTCGGGAGTCCCACACTATTGGCCCTTGAACTCCCGGTTGCCGAAATGCCGAAAACTTGAGGCTTTTGATCAACAGCTCTGGGCCCTCGAAGATATGACAACTCTGATCTTTTTTGGGTTCCACCAGTCGAGAGTCCCTCACTGTTGACCCTTGTACTCCTGGTTGCCAAAATTCCAAAATCTTGAGGCGCTTGATCAAGGGCTCTAGGCTCTTGAAGATCTACGGTATGATCTCTTCCCCATCAGTAACCTCCTCGCAACTCCACTTGATCCAATGGCTTGCAGTGTTTTGCAACTCTCTTCAAGAGCTCTCCACCATTCGTTCAGATCTTCAAGATCTCCCCTCCTAGATCTACTTAGTGTTAAAGCCTGTGCTCCTACTTCAAATCGGACGGTTCGCGGGATTCTCCACTTTGATCCAACACTCGATGGTGTTCTTCCTCTTGAGATTTTACTCCCTTCAGACTTAGAATATTTTCTAAGTCTTCGAAGGCTTGGACTTCGCTTCTTCTGGGGAATGGATTCCTGGATCTCGACAATGCACTCCGACGTGTTTCCCCTCCTGAGTTTTGTCTGGTCCAAAATTCGATTTCCCATCCACTCCTTGTGTCTAAGGGATTTCGATAACTCAGATCCACAGTATTTATCATAGAGAAATTCATCCCAATTTCCTTGCGTTCCTCTCTTGCTTAATGCACACCTTGCAGAGCTTCAAATCAAGAGAAACAATTGAGACTGAAAACTAACAGTTATAGTTCCGTTCTCCTCTGTTTAGATTCACTCACTTGTTCATCAAAACAGAAATAACAGGAAAATCACAAATAACATTCACATACACGCATTTGGATCAATTTTTCCTTCTGTTCTATTCACAAGTGCCGAAATGGATATCAAATACATTCAAATTACAGTAACCCAAAAAACTGAGATCTCCTGCTAGCTCGCAATTCTCTCTTACAACAAATTTCTCTCTGTATTTCTGCCCCCTATCTAGGCATACAAACTTCTACTTCACTCAAAAACATTTCTAGGGTTTCCCCTGGCTACTTTCCTACTCTAAAATTCATCCTATGCTATCTTATTCCAGTCTCACTCTAGAGTCGTAGTGGAAACTCCTTCTCTTCTTGTGATTTTCAAAACATGCCTCAAAGGGTAAAATTCAGCATTAGTTCAAGTGTGCCTCCAAAGGTAAATTTCGACGCTGAGTTAAGGAAGATTTCAAAATCAGCTGCAACTGCCAACGTTGAAGTTCTGGAAGAACTATCACATGTTGAGTGGTCCTATCTCTGCGTGCTTGCCAACAATGCTCCTGCATCATACTCCCCTTGACAAAATTTCATGGAGTCCTATCCATGAGATCCTCTACTGATTTTCCCAGCTTCTGGATAACAAATTTGTTCTCCCAACTGGCATCCTTGATTGAGTGTCCCTTCCATTTGACCAGATACTCAAATTAGGTTTTTTTTCTGGTCTTCTTTCCAATCCTCTGATCAACAATTTTCTCCATCTGTGGTTTTTCTGCCATAGGCATCTGTTTCTCCCACTGAAATTTTCCTTGAGCTTCTGACCCTTCTATGTCATCTTTCCTGTATGGATACAGGTCTGAAACATTGAATATGGGAGAAATTCCCACACCATCTGGAAGATCAATCTCATAGGCGTTGGCATCAAACTTCCTCAATATCTTACAGGGTCCTATCTTTTTCATTTTCAACTTGTTGTATGTTCCCCTAGGGAACCTTTCCTTCCTGATATGTGCTAAAATCTGATCTCCTACCTCAAATTAAAGTTCCCTGCGATGTTGATCAGCTCCGTGTTTTTATTTTTGAGTAGAAATCTCCAACTATCCTTTGATCTGGCTATGGAGTCGCTCCATCTCCACAACAAAATCCTCTGCTCCAGTGCTCCTAATCTCACCCTGTTCCAAGTCTCTCACTCAAACACTCCCTTGGGTTGCATTCCATAGAGTATTTGGAATAGACTCCTTCTAGTGCTCCTGTTTGGTGAGTCATTGTATGAAAATTATCCTTGTGGAAAAATCTGATCCCATTGATTATGATGTTCAGTAACTAGACTCCTTAATAAATTCCCCAAACTTCTATTTACCACTTTAGTCTGCCCATCTGTTTGAGGGTGATAAGATGAGCTGAATGACAAATTCATCCCGAACTTCTTCCACAACGTCCTCCAAAAGTGACCAACAAATTTTTTGTCTCTATCTGAGACAATGCTCCTGGGTAGGCCGTGAAGTCTCACAAATTCTTTGAAAAACAAGTTTGCAACATGTGTTGCGTCATTGATCTTCTGGCATGGGATGAAATGTGCCATCTTTGAAAATCTATCACCACCACAAATATGGAATCAAATACTCTTTGTGTTCTTGGCAATCCCAACACAAAATCCATGCTTATTGCATCCCAAGGCCTCTCTGGTATTGGCAATGGTTGATACAACCCAGTGTTTTGTCTTTTCCCCTTAGCATATTGGCAAATTATACATCTGTTCACAAACTTTATCACTTCTATACTCATACCTGGCCAATAGTATGAGTTGCTCAACTATGAAAACATTTTATCATGGCCGAAATGTCCATCCAATCCTCCGTTGTGCTTTTCCTTTAGAAGATTATCCCTTATTGAGCATTTTGGTATGCACAACTAATGTCCTCTAAACAATAGTCCTTCCTGAATCATGTATTTTTTCCACTGACTTCTATCTCTCAAAATAGGCTTAGCACATGCCTCATATGCCTCCTTGAAATCTACATCATCATGATACATATCCTTAAGGTGTTCAAACCCCAAGGTCTTCACCTGGAATTCCTGCATGATCAAACATCTCCTTCTTAACGCATCAACAACCTTGTTAGCATTCCCAACAATATGTTTTATGAAAAAAGTAAATTTTTGCATAAATTCAACCCATTTTGCATGCCTCTGATTCCGTTTTTCCTGTCTGGTTATGAATTGTAAAGCTTGGTTATCACTATACAAGACAAATTCTTGTGGGACAAGATAATGCCTCCATTTATTCAAATCTTGAATTATGGCATAAAACTCCTTGTCATATGTGGAGTATTTCTTCTTAGTCTCATTCAACTTTTCGTTGAAATAGGCAACAGGTCTATTATGCTGACTCAAAAATGCTCCTATCGCAATTCCACTCGCATCACATATCACCTGAAATGTCTTTTCGAAATTCAGCAAGAACAGAATTGGTCATTCCGTTATCTTCTCCTTTAATATATTGAAGCTCTTTTCGGCCTCCTCCGTCCATTTAAAAGACTTGTGTCGCTTCTTTACTGTATCCATCATGGGTGCACAAATCCCATTGAAGTGTCTAATGAACTTCCTATAGAAACTCTCTAATCCATGGAAGCTCCTTACCTCGAACATGCTTCTTGGTGACGATCATTCTCTGATTGCTTTCACCTTCTCTGGGTCCATCTTCAGTTCATTCGTAGAGATCACGAAACCCAAATAAATGAGTTTTGTCTTCATAAAAGAGGACTTCTTCATATTGATCAACAACTTCTCCTGCTGTAGCCTCCTCATTACTAGCGTTAGGTGCCTCAAATGCTCCTCTTTAGTCCTGCTAAAGATCAGTATATCATCTAGATATACAACCACAAACTTTCCAATGAAATCTTTTAGAATTTCATTCATCAACCTCATAAAAGTACTCGAGGCATTTGTTAAGGAAAATGGCATAACCAACCACTCGTATAGACCTTCGTTTGTCTTAAAGGTTGTTTTCCATTCATCACCTTCTCTCATTCTAATATGGTGATATCCACTTTTTAGATCTATCTTAGAAAAGAATTTTGCTCCACTTAAGCGATCCATTAAATCATCCATTCTTGGTAAGGGAAATCTATACATGATGGTGATCTTGTTGATGGCTCTCGAGTCTATGCACATTCTCTATCTTCCATCTTTCTTTGGGCTCAACACAGTCGGAACTGTGCATGGAATCAAGATCTCTCTTACCAAACATTTGTCTAGCAACTCTTGGACTTGGTCCTTCACTTCTTCATTCTCTCGAGGTGTCAATCTGTATGCTACTTTGTTTGGCAGACTTGCTCCTGGTATAAAGTTGATATGATGAATGATACTCCTAATGGGTGGCAATGAGTTTGGCAGCTCATCCACCACTATATCAGAAAAATTATCCAGCAGTTCTTGAACTTCTTTAGGAAAATCATCCATTGATGTACTCATAAGGATGACTCTGGGCTTCCTCGCCATAATAAACTACATTTCTTGTTCTTCCTTGACTTCTTTCAGGAGTTCCTTCCCACTCATGAGAAGTATGCTTGTGTTGGCTTCCTCCTTTACTCTTTTATCCTCTATTGGTAGCAACATATGCATCCTACCGTTTTTTTCTAATGTATATGTGTGTTTCCTCTCATCATGAATAGCATTTCTATCAAACTGCCATGGTCTTCCCAACAGAATATGGCATACATCCACGAGAATTACATCACATAGTATTTCATCTTTATATCCTCCTATTTTAATTTCAACCAAGCATTTCTTAGTGATCATTACCTGGTGTCCTTTTTGCAGCCATGAGACTTTGTATGGTTTTGGATGTCCAGTTGTCTCCATCTTCAATTTCTCCACCATCTCTATGGATACTAGGTTGTCATTACTCCCACTATCAATGATCACCTTTCACACTTTATCCTTAGTCTTGCAAGCTGTCTTGAAGAGACTGTTTCTCTGCACTGGCTTTTCAATTTTTGCCTCTGATTTCAAGAGAACTTTTCTCAACATTAGGGATGCTCCATCCTCTGATCCCTCTACTTTAACATTTCTTCATTGGGATTCTGAAATGTGAGCTTCTCCTCCTTCCTTATTCTTCTCGGGGCATTCCCAAGACATGTGTCCTATCTTTCCATAGGCATAACATCTTACTCCTCCTCTACCTCTTCCTCTAAAAGAGTTTCTTCCACCACCCTGTCGTTCTCGAGAACTTCCTTCCCATTCTGAGTGATTGTGTGGTTTCTCAGCCTCGTCCTTAGACTGATGTGCTCTGTCGCAGTTAAATCCCTTGATTTTGCTTGGGATCAAGCCTTTACCTCTTCCTCGCTGGTTCTGTTTTCTGGCTAGCTTCTTCTCTACCTTTAGTGAAAACTGATAAGAATCCTCCATGGTTCTGACTGACATCATGCTGAGCTCATCCTGGATCTCATATCTCAATCCATTTATATATCTGGTGACTTTCTCTTCATCTCTCTCCCGTTGTCCAGTTCTGATGTTCAGCCGGTAGAAATCCTCGGTGTACTCCTTAACTGTCATCCCTTTCTATCTCGGGTTTTTCATTTTCCTGAACATATTTATTTGATAATATTTGGGTATGAACTTAGCCTTCATCTTGGCTACCATTTTGTCCCAACTCTTTATCATATGTTTGCCTTTGCTTCTTCTCTCAACCTGTAGTTCATCCCACCATAGTGTTGCATGTCCTTTTAACCTTGTGACCGCCTACTTCACCTTCTTCTCCTCATCATTGTCTTCATAATCGAAGTGTCTGTCCATGGATCTTATCCAATCCAACAGTTCTTCAACATCTAGGTTTCCATTAAACATGGGAACATCTATTTTTTCTTTGCCTCCCAATCTGGCAACTGCTCTCAACAAATGTCCTTCCGCAACATCCTCTCCTGCAGCTTCTTCAAATTCAATCTCTTCACTTTTTTCTTCACTGAAGTCTCCAACGTTAGGTGCTCTTCTCTGCATTGCTTCCATTATTTCCAATATGGTGCGAAGTTATCGCATCTCCCTCTCTACAACATGGTTGGCTAAAGGTACCCCTCGTCTCCTTGGCGACATTGTGTTGACTGCTTGTCACACATAGAGTACAACCTTGAGTTCTCTGTTTCTTCCTTTTCTTTCACCTGAAGTCTACAGATGAAGAACTTAGGCTCTGATACCACCTGATGCAGTCCCCTTATCCCTCCTGAGGGCTACGCGACCTCTCGGTCAGGATATTCTGGTTCGGGGAAGAAATGGCTCTTATGGTTCCAAGATGGAACCTTCCTCTTCAAATCCATAGGTCCTTCTCTATGTTCATCCGCATGACCAAGCATTAGGCTCACGCTCTCCACTCCTTGTGACCATGGGCATGACCACGGACTTGGCCCAAGAGGCGAGCCGTGTTTCGTGACCCTGGGCTTCCCAATACGATGAATCCTTGGTTCCTCCAAGTTCTGAATGTCGAAATCTCGATGACACAAGATCCACGACTCATATCTCTCTTGGATCGATGGATACACTTATTTCGGTGTTTCACGTTTCACGACTTCACGTCTTACGGAGCTGTTCACTCCTCTTCCCGATTGCCAAAACCATGAAATATCCCCCTCTATAGAACAACGGCTCTAGGCCTTCAAAGATCTAATGGCTCCGATCTTTTTGGGGTTCCACCAGTCAGGAGTCCCATACTATTGGCCCCTGTACTCCCGGTTGCCGAAATTTCAAAAACTTGAGGTGCTTTATCAATGAATCTAGGCCCTCGAAGATCTAACGACTCTGATATTTTTGGGGTTCCACCAGTTGAGAGTCCCCCATTGTTGATCCTTGTACTCTCGATTGCCAAAATGCCTAAAGCTTGAGGCGCTTGATCAATGGCTCTAGGCCCTCGAAGATATATGGTCTGATCTCTTCCCCATCACTAACCTCCTCGCAACTCCACTTGATCCAACGACTTGCAGTGTTTCATGACTCTCTTCGAGAGCTCTCCACCATCCGTTCAGATCTTCGAGATCTCCCCTCCTTGATCAACGTAGTGTTAAATCTTTCCCTCCTACTTCAAATAGGATGGTCCATGGGATTCTCCACCGCGATCCAACACTCAACGACGCTCTTCCTCCTGAGCTTTTACTCGCTTTAGACTTAGAAGATTTTCTAAGTCTTTGAAGGCTCAGCCTTCGCTTCTTCTGGGGAATGGATTCCTGGATCTCGACAACGCTCTATGACGTGTTTCCCCTCCCGATTTTTGTCTAGTCCAAACTTCAATTTCCCGTTCACTCCTTGCGTCTGAGGGATTTCAATAACTCAGATCCACAGTATTTCTCTTAGAGAAATTTCTCCTAATTTCCTTGCATTCCTCTCTGGATCGATGCACACCTTGCAGAGCTTTAAATGAAGAGAAACAATTGAAACTAAAAACTAACAGTTACAGTTCCGTTCTCCTTTGTGGAGATTCATTCACTTGTTCATCAAAACAAAAATAACAGGAAAATCACAAATAACATTCACATACACGCATTTGGATCAATTTTTCCTTTTGTTCTATTCACAAGTGCCAAAACAGATATCAAATACATTCAAATTACAGTAACCTAAAAAACCGATATCTCCTGCTAACTCGCAGTTCTCTCTTACAAAAAATTTCTCTCTGTATTGCCACCACCTATCTGGGCGTACAAACTTCTACTTAACTCAAAACCGTTTCTAGGGTTTCCCCTGGCTACTTGCCTACTCTAAAATTCATCCTATGCTATCTTAGTTCAATCACACTTCATAGTCATAGTGGAAACTCTGGCTCTGCTTGCAATTTTCAAAACGTGACTCAAAGGGTAAAATTCAACACTAGTTCAAGCGTGCCTCCAAAGGTAAAGTCTGACGCTGAGTTAAGGCGGATTTCAAAATCGGCTGCAACTGCCAACATTGAAGTTCTAGAAGAAATCTCACGTGCTTAGTGGTCTTTCCTCTTCTTTCTTGCTAACGATTCTCCGACATCACATCCACACAGACTGTGAAGTCTTTTTCTGGGTCTTCTACCTTTAAAATGGGTGTGGTTGTTAATAATTCCTTTAACTTATTAAAAATATCCTGACATTTTTGTGACCAGTTAAACTTGGTTCCCTTCTTTTGTAATGATGTGATAAGGTATGAAATCTTGGATAATCCCTCTATTAATCTACGATAATATCCCATGATTCCCATGAATGACTGGATGTCTGCTACATCCTTAGGGATCTACCATTCCATGATGGCTCTTATTTTCCCAGGATCGACTGCAATACCTTCTCCAGATATTATATGTCCTAGGTACTATATTTTATTCTAATAAAAGTGACACTTTTCGAATTTAGCATACAGTTTGTGTTTTCTTAAAGTTTGCAGAACTATCCTTAGGTGTTCTTCGTGTTCTTCTTTTGTTTTAGAATATACTAGGATATCATCAATAAATACCAAAACAAACTTGTCCAATTACTAACTGAAAATGTTGTTCACTAAACACATAAATGTGGTCGGTGCATTAGTGAGACCAAACAGTATAACAACAAATTCATAATGTCCATATCTTGTTTTGACTGTTGTTTTACTTATGTCCTCATATTTTATCCTAACCTGGTGATAACCAGATCTTAAATCCAATTTAGAAAAAATCTTTGCCCCACCTACTTGATCGATCAGATCATTGATCCTAGGTAAGGGGTACTTGTTCTTAACAGTCATTTTGTTTAATTGTCTTTAATGGATGCATAATCTCAGAGTCCCATCTTTATTTTTAACAAAAAGATCTGATGCTCCCCATGGTGAAACACTCGGTCTAATATATTCTTTGTCCAATATTTCCTGTAGTTGAATTTTTAATTCTATTAATTCCGGTAAACTCATTCGGTAGGGTGGTTTATATAGGGTGGTTTATATATCCGGTAAACTAGGTAGCAGGCCGATAGAAAAGTTTATCTCCTTCCTTGGGGATAATTCAAATATTTCATCCATAAACACATCTGTGAAATCATGCAAGACGACAAAATCTTCCAAGCTAGGTTAATTTTATTTTTCCAATAGATTTGTCACTTGGATGGCATAAATCTCACAACCCTTTCTCATGCACTTCTTAAATTACATAGCTGAAATCTGGCTAATTGAGACTGGTTTTTGTATACCTTGTTCTGTTATAACAGTGTCTTTTCCGTCTTTATAGTTGATTGATTTTTCATAACAATATAAAATTGCTTTATGCCTTTCTAACTAGTCCATTCTGATAATTTTGTCATAAGACCCTAACGGTAGTATATTCAAATTTATCTTTGTGTTTTGACCACCTAAACTGAACTCACAATAAAAAATAAAATCAGATACTTTTCTTTTTGTTCTTGTTGCTAGTTGTACTAGCCAAGATTTTGCATGTCTTATTTTCTTAAGTTTATTTGAATCCACTACACCGGGATCAATATAACTCAACGTAGCTCCTGGATCAATTAAATCAGAAATACGAGTATTGTTAATTTTACCTTCAATTTCCACTACAGTGGACTGGTTATCAGCTTATCATCCATCCATAGCTGCATTGATCCGATGTAATATTTTTCCCACATCTCCCATTGTAGAGGCTTCTTGTAGGTTGTGAAACATAGTCCTGTCTGTTGAATTCAAACATGGGTAGTTCTTCCTTAAGTGAGGTTCTCCACATTCCCAACATTTTAACGGTTCTCTGGGGCTGTCCAAAAACTTATTTGTTCCCAGATTAACTGGTTTACCATATCCTTGGGTGTTCTGGTTGTTGGAGTGAAGATATTTCCTTGGAAAACTCTTTGCTGCGTTCCAGAAAGAGGTTGGTTGGTATCCCTTCTTCCGTTGGTTCATTTGATCTTGTTTCTTGTCTTTTCAAGCCTTGGGAAATTCTGACTGCTATTTGTATTGGTCATAACACATTCAGGCCTTCCTAAAAACTTCACTCAAGGACTTGGGATTATCGAATTCGATTTTGTCCTTATAGGACTTTGGTAAACAACTTAGGAACTACTAGTTTTTTACTTTATCCTCCTGGATATAAGGCACAAATCTTAACAATTCCAGGAATTTGTTTATTAGTTCGTCCATAGCCATTTGTCCGAGTCGTAGCTCATAACACTCTTTGGTTTTGATTTCATAGTAACTTTTAGATAAATATTGTTTCTTCAAATCCAACCACTCTATTTGTTTTTCCTTTAGGCCCTTGGCCAACTTCAAGTCCTGCCACCATATGCTAGCTTTTTCTTTCAGATTGTAGATGGACACTCTGACCTTCATATTGCTGGAATAGTTTTATATATGGAAGTACTTCTTTATATCTAATAATCATGCTTCATCCTCCTCCCCTGTTCTGGATTCCCCATTAAAGGTAGACGGTTTGATTTTCTTAAACTCTCCCTCAAGATGGTCCACATGTTTCCTTTTTCTTCCTGTTTTTGTTTTATCTTCTATTGATGGTGTACCCTCAAAAGAGTTGTCTTCTTTTTCTCCTTCAGGACCATAATTTTTGGAGGCCCTTTTACTAACCTCTTCTTCCTCATTATTTTCCTTTGGGCTTTTCTTTGTCACGTCAGGGATGATTTTAGGGGGTAAATTTCGCTCATGCGCTAATTTTCCATGGTTTTTCCCAAAAAACGATTTGCTATTCTAAAAATGATTCGCCCAAATTATATAGGATAACATCATTTTACCTTAAAAATCGCCATAATTTTATACAGATTATATAAAATACTTAGAAATTTGAATATTTTTACAAACATATTGGCAAACATTTATAGTTTTCATATGAAGGATTAGTAAGATTCACCAAGGTTTCTACATTTTGAAATAAATTTCCATCCTTAAAATCATCCCTGGTCACAATGCTTCGGTACATAACTTCATTTATTTCCTATTGTTTTCTTTGTGCCTTTTTAAGTTTCTCATTGTCTACTTTGAAAACTTGCAGCTCAAAAATGAGATTTCTCATAGTTTCCAGAACCTCGGTAGGTGAACTTTCGTCACTATTCTGCCTCTGTTCTTCAGGAGGACTTTGCTTAGGATTCTCCTCGAGTCCGATATCTGCTTCATTCTGTGTTGCCATGATCACAACAGAAATAAAGTTTTTATGTTTGTAATTGTTTGTTAGTTTTTCCATGAAACAAAAATATGTGCTAAGAAAATATTTTTGGCCCTATTTAAGGTCCAAGTGCTATAACCTTCACTTCTGATACCATATGTAATGTTCCCCAAATTTTCCAAATTTCTTTTTTTTATTAGGGTTTTTTGGAGTTGATCATTCATCATTCCAACTCTTTAGGCGTTCATTCACTATACTACATAACATACACATACTAATGCCCGTTACAGTTGAAAGTTAATTTATATGCATTTATCTATGGCTATCTCATCCCCATTCATAACAACGGGTGAACTAGTAATCCTACTAACTAATCATTAGTTCGTTTGGAACTTAAAACTACTTGTATGACACCTTCATATATACATATACCTTGATAGTCCTCTTATGTTTGCATAGCACAACTTTATATATATATATATATATTCATGTTAGAATTTCTATTCATATGTATAGAACAATCATAAAAGAGTATAGAGTGTTCCTTAGATCTTACATTCCACTTCGAATGAACTCACATGACATATCATGAACTTGTTTTATTAGAATGTAAACACAACAATCAAAGGTAAGGTAGGGCCACTCCAATTTCTCATGTGGGAAGTGTCCCTATTTACACGTAGTGGTTATTACCCCGTCCTCAGTGTGCATGGCGTTACAACTTAGGTGGTTATGGTTCACAGTTGGCACACACTACTCGTCCTTAATTGATTAACGAACTCATGGTGACTAAGTTCAGGGTAAGGATCCACGATGTGGTATGAAAGAAACAGGAAATGAAGATCGACATATCGGAAGGCTAAACCATATCCTAACTGGACTGTCATTCCCTCGCTATAATTGTTGACAAGGACCACTGGGGAGTAACTGTCACACCTTAATTAGTTCTATCTACGACATTGAATTTCCACTATAGTGTATTCCTTAGGTACAATGCATAGTTCCCACCATTAATCCAACAGGAAATGGGTCTTCCCCAAGGCCATTGTTCAATATCTTCTTGTGTTGTGTAGCTTCGGAAAGAGAACACTTCTGGAAAGAAACCTAGAACTACCTTTGGTGTATGAATCTGGTGATGGGGATGCACATGTTTTGTATGGGCGCAAGTTCGTTATGTGTCCCTATGATTCACCCTAATACCTGGTATGTTGCCCGAATTCCATTACCAAAATTACTTGTAAGGTGTAGGAAATGTCAAATGTAAATTGGGTTGATCCTATGGTTACTTGATAACTTTGTTGACTAGGTTTTCATCCTCATTGTTCTGTAAGTTCCGAGATACTACTATCTAGACTCCAGATGAGTATATATTTTATTTTGACCTGGGTAACTTAGGGTTCAATCCCTTATGAGGATGACCCCTCACTACTCTAGTTTTCCACTGACTTGACCGCCATGTCATCTGGGTTGGTTTGTTTTTTCTTGACTTAGGGAGAGCATTTTGAATTCAAATAAGTTTCGTTCTTAGTCATTTTCCCTTTTAATATGTAGAAATAATGCAAACTGATAAATACTATGTTCGGGTTTGTCGGCATTCCTCGGTAATTTTGTAATGGTTCTTGTTATGTTGTACAGTGTGACACAGATGTGAGTTCTTGCAACTGTGTAAATATCCTTTCGGTCTGTATTTTCAGATTCCCATACTCTGCATTGAATATCCCATTATGTTTGGTAAGGAAAATTCTTTTTCAACAAGGCGTTGTAGGATTTCCTTATCTCTATAGGTTATTTACTAAGCTGAGTTTTCCTTTGGAAGCCATCACTCTGTAGATTATTTCAAGGCACACTAGTTGACTCCTATGTCTGTATTTCCCTTTTTAACTAGTTGTTGTACTGTCCTTCGGTGTATATATATTTATGTAAGATGGGAGTCTGCACGGGGAGTAAACTTGTTAAATGTGTGTCCTCCATTATGCAATATAATTAAGTCTGTAATTAAACTCGAACTTAACACTTCTCCTTCAGTTGATGTTGTTATCTGTATGAGTGCCTTTCAACGCATAATGTTTGAATCTATGTTTAGACTTTGAGTAACACATTTCCTTCATTATATAGTATTAAAATAAGCATTTAAATGTTCATTAATATATTTGGCATGCACATACTATGCGACCTCTTGGAAATCGATTATGTCGTTCTTGACAGATTGTTTCTTTAATTATTGAAAGCTCAAATGTAAAAATTTTGGTTACTAAATATAATGATGGGACCCCTTGTTGTTGTGAGGGTACCCATCAAGAATTGTTTTGTCAACTTCTCCCTTTGGGCCTATTGACAGATCTCAACAATGTCGTGAATGGAAAAATAACTTCAGTTTCTAGAATCGCAAGTTAAGTAAAACTCGTGACTTAGACCTACGATAATTTCATTTCCTGAATCGTTATGGTAGTTATCCTTCTGATGAAAGAAATACCATTACTAATTATAGATTCACATTTTTTCCTCACAGGAATTTATTCATTCGAAGTCTCCTGGATTCAGGATAACTCCATACACCAGAAAAGGTTTTCGAGTTCTAATTACAGTGCTTAAGAGT
This sequence comes from Picea glauca, assembly GCA_000966675.3. Taxonomy (NCBI): domain Eukaryota; kingdom Viridiplantae; phylum Streptophyta; class Pinopsida; order Pinales; family Pinaceae; genus Picea; species Picea glauca. The sequence continues at coordinate 323,859 of JZKD02S2156376.1, forward strand.
GTAATTGTAGTTCCAAGGAAATGATGCGATTTTTTCTCTAGAGTACTATTTTCGTGGAAGTTATTTGTTCCAGGCTCTTCTAAATAGCTGATCATTTATATCTGTAACTGTTTAAAGAGATGAATAGAAAAAAACTCCAAAATTACAAATAGGATTGTCATTGTTTAATAGTTGCAAATCGTAGCACTTGTAGGGCGTGAATATATATTATTTTGTTACTGGTTCAATTTTGGAAATTAGAAAATATTTCATATATCTTTATTTAGTGAGTTTCTCCCATGTGTTATTGTATATCGAAACAAGGATCTTTGGTTTGTGAGATATCTGAACTGTATAATTCTTATGCTATTGGAATAGTTATAAAGATGGAAGATTTACTCAATTTTTTCTCATGTTTTCTAGGATGGATGAACTATGGTATGAGTCATTAGATATTTAATTAGTTATGAAAAGCTATGTATAACCACTCTATATATGTAGATATCTCTCTAAAGATAAGGATATTCCTGTCATATATATATATATATATATATATATATATATATATATATATATATATATATATATATAT
>JZKD02S2156376.1:341256-357751 GCA_000966675.3 Picea glauca
AACCCTAGGAGATGAAGCGCCAAAAGTCATGTGGGCCCCGTTTGGGTAAGTTAGTACATCAACTTCCCGGGGTCGTAACTTTTGCATACAATCTCCATTTTAGGCGTATGATAGCTTGTTGGAAAGGTATCATCGAGGAGATTCATTTTGGGGGCTCAATCATTCCTTCGGATATCATTGAGAACCTTGATCTCTAAAAACCTTCATTTAGGCCCTCAAAATGGCCCTGGAAGTTAAAACCTGCTAAAAATAGTAAATTGCCAAAATTGCCAGAAAACTGTTTTGAGCCAGTTGAAAAAGGTGGGTGGCCACCGATATCCACCTGGATCAATCCTCCATCCTTAGGAAGCAATGGTTTCCATTGCATCAAGTTCCCAGTGGAGAGGGAAAATCGTTTGATGGATCTACATCTGGGTGAGCTGCTTGTATTGTTGGAGACGTCGCGCTGCTTAGTTTGTGAAAGTCTGTCATGAGCCTTTTGAAGCTGAGGTTGTTCAACAATTCGAGCTACATGAGAGGAAGGTGTGTAGAAGGAATCTTTGCGCTTTCCCACAATCTTTTCAACCTGCTTCTATGGGATAGAAGGTGTTGGGGGCGAGGCTATAGTGGTTGCAGTGTCCTTCTGTTCCCCTTTTGAACAGATTGTGAAGAAGCTAAATTTTGCAGTATGAGATACAACCTTGCGACACTTTTTATTTGGAACATTAGTTGGAACTACCTCTAGTATTATGTAGATATGACCCCCCAAAGTAACAATGACACTACGGGGTCGAGACTCATAAACAACATGGCGTCTCCACATATATGGTTGGCCCAAGAGAACATCACAGACATCCAGTGGGGAAACATCACATAATACCTCATCCTTGAAGGGTTGGATGTCGTATGACAATCGACACTATTGGCTGACACAGAGATCTCTTCCTTGGTGAAGCCACCCAATGTTGTATGGCTGCGGGTGTGGTGTTTTCGACAATCCCAACTATTTTGACGACCTATGCTGAGATGAGGTTCTTCTAGCTTCCGTTATCAACAATAAAATGCAGTGGGGTCCGCTTCACCCACATCTATGAATGAAAAAGGTGCTCCCCTTCTTCAGGATCTGTTGGTTCTTCTAGTTGAATTGTTGCAGTCGCAACAATAGCAGTGGGGACTGCGTCGATGATCTGTCTTTTACCATTATTTTCATAATCATATTCTGAATCAAGGTTTGGCTCCTTGTCTTTGATCTCGACCACCAATGATTGTTTTGAGCAAAATTCATCGGTGTTGTGCCAAGGGATTTTGTGGAACTTGCACCATTTTCTGGTGTCCTTCTTTGTCTTCCCATGACCCTTCTTTTCTTGTGTCTTGGATTGGTTTTTGGGAGACTGTTTGTTCGGGTTGTCTTTTTCATACTTTGGTTATTGCGTATTTGCAGACCTGAATTCCCATTTGTTCTGGTGCTCAAATATATTCTCAATTTTAATAGCATATCAATAAACAACACCGAGTGATGAGGTGTCCAGAAAATCCATTTCAGTTTGGATGTATCTGTGTAGATCCCCATAGTATTTCAAAACCAAATGTCGCTCGGAGTCTTTGATACCCATATTGGTGCACAAGGTATGGAAGGTATTGGTGAACTCTGAAACTGCTTGGCCCCTCTCTTGCCGTAGTGTGTTCCATATCATGTATTGGTCCTCATAGTTGCCAACAGGGTAATACTATTCTTTTACCGCATCCACGAAAAAAATCCCAGGTGGGATCGGCCCCATATATTCCAAAATACTCTGTGGAACTTTTCTCCCAGTAGCTTTCCCACCAATGTTTGACATGAGGGAGATCTTTGAGGAGTGCAAAGGTGATATTTTATTTGTCAGAAAAATTGTGAACAGAGAAATAACCTTGTAGTAGAGTTAACCATTTTTCTAGGGCTTCTGCATCTATCCGTCCTTCAAATACAGGAATATCAAATTTAACTTTTATCTTGAAAGGCAAGGTGCCTCAAAAGTGGTCACTTGATGAATATGCGCCTGATGCTATCGGTAGGCATTGAAGGATGTGGGCAAAATTATCCATCATTTCGTCCCTCTGTCGCGTGAGAGCTTGCTCAAGCAACAGATTGATAGGATCGTCTGCTCCATCGATTTTATTTTCTTTCACCATTGAGGGTTTCTTGTGTGTGTGAGAGAGATTGTCTTCAAGAGAGACAAAATCGAGACCCAACTTGCTATACTCAAACCTCGTTGGGGACATGCACTGAAAAAAACTATCAAGAGCAACCTGCTCTGATACCACTGATCTGGATTAATTTCGGCATGAAATGAGAGCGGGGATATAATAAAGAAATGCACATAGATATTGCATATGTTCAATAATATAACAGAAATGTATCAAAGATGCAACCATAAACACAGATATAGAGTAATACATGATTTCTATTAATCAAAGAAATGTACAGAGACTATAAAAATAAAGAGTGAAAGACTCGCTAGAATGGTGGCAGCTTATCTCTGAGAAGAGATGTGACGGATACTCGCATTTGCAAGAAGATGATTACAGTGAGGCTCTGAAGGCATTTTTACAATAAAAAGGAATTCCAAAAGTCCTAGACATCCAAAAACCTAACCCTAGGAGATGAAGCGCCAAAAGTCATGTGGGCCCCGTTTGGGTAAGTTAGTACATCAACTTCTCGGGGTCGTAACTTTTGCATAAAATATTCGTTTTAGGCATATGATAGCTCGTTGGAAAGGTATCATTGAGGAGATTCATTTTGGGGGCTCAATAATGCCTTCAACTATCATTAAGAACCTTGATATTGAAAAACCTTCATTTAGGTCCTCAAAATGGCCCCGGAAGTTAAAACCTTCTAAAAATAGTAAATTGCCAAAAAACTGTTTTGAGCTAGTTGGAAAAGGTGGGTGGCCACCGATATCCACCTGGATCAATCCTCCCTCCTTAGGAAGAAATGGTATCCATTACGTCGAGTTCCCAGGGGAGAGGGAAAATCATTTGTTGTATCTGCATCTGGGTGAGCTGTTTGTATTGTTGGAGATGTCGCGCTGCTTAGTTTGTGAAAGTCTATCATGAGCCTTTTGAAGCTGAGGTTGTTCAACAATTAGAGCTACATGAGAGGAAGGTGTGTAGAAGAAATCTTTGTGCTTTCCTGCAACCTTTTTGACCTGCTTCTGTGGGATAGAAGGTGCTGGGGGCGAGGCTTTAGTGGTTGCAGTGTCCTTTTATTCCCCTTTTGAACAGATTGTGAAGAAGCTAAATTTTGCAGTATGAGATACTACCTTCTGAAACTTTTTAGGTGGAACAATAGTTGGAACTACCTCTGGTATTTTGTAGAGATGACCCCCCAAAGTAACAATGACACTACGGGGTCGAGACTCATAAACAACATGGCGTCTCCACATATATGGTTGGCCCAAGAGAACATCACAGACATCCAGTGGGGAAACATCACATAATACCTCATCCTTGAAGAGTTGGATGCCGTATGACAATCAACACTGTTGGCTGACACGGAAATTTCTTCCTTGGAGAATCCACCCAATGTTGTATGGCTGCGACTATGGTGTTGTCGACAATCCCAACTATTTGACGACCTCTGCTGAGATTAGGTTCTTATGGCTTCCGCTATCAACAATAAAATGTAGTGGGGTCCCCTTCACCCACATCTATGAATGAAAAAGGTGCTCCCCTTCTTCAGGATCTGTTGGTTCTTCTAGTTGAATTGCTTCGGTCGCGACAATAGCAGTGGGGTCTGCGTTGATTATCTTTCTTTTACCATTATTTTCATAATCATATTCTAAATCAAGGTTTGTCTCCTTGTCTTTGATCTCAGCCACCAATGATTGTTTTGAGCGACATTCATCGGTGTTGTTCCAAGGGATTTTGTGGAACTTGCACCATTTTCCGGTGTCCTTCTTTGTCTTCCCGTGACCCTTCTTTTCTTGTGTCTTGGATTTGTTTTTAGGAGACTGTTTATTCAGGCCATCTTTTTCATACTTTGGTTGTTGCGGATTTGCAAACCCGAATTCCCATTTGTTTTGGTGCTTAAATTTCTGCTCAATTTTAACATCATATCGATAAGCAACACCGAGTGATGGGATGTCCAGAAAATCCATTTCAGTTTGGATGTATCTATGTAGAGCCCCACGGTATTTCAGAACCAAATGTCGCTCAGAGTCTCTGATACCCAACTTGGTGTGCAAGGTATGGAAGGTATTGGTGAAATCCGAAACTTCTTGGCCCCTCTCTTGCCACAGTGTGGTCCATCTCATGTACTGGTCCTCATAGTTTCCAACAGGGTAATACTGTTCTTTTACTGCATCCATGAAAAAATCCCAGGTGGGATCGACCCCATATATTCCAGACTCCTCTATGGAACTTTGCTCCCAATAAGTTTCCCACCAATGTTTGACTTGAGGGAGATCTTTGAGGAGTGAAAAGGTGATCTTTTCTTTGTCAGAAAAATTGTGAACAGAGCAATAACCTTCTAGCAGAGTTAACCATTTTTCTAGGTCTTCTGCATCTATCTGTCCTTCAAATACAGGAATACCAAAATTAACTTGTACCTTGAAAGGAGAGGTGCCTCCAAAGTGGCCGCTTGATGAATATGCGCCTGATGCTATTGACAGGCATTGAAGGATGTGGGAAAAATTCTCTATCATTTCATCCCTCTGTCGCGTGAGAGCTTGCTCAAGAAACAGATTGATAGGATCGTCTGCTCCGTTGATTTTCTTTTCTTCCTCCATTGAGGGTTTCTTGGGTGTGTGAGAGTTATTGTCTTCAAGAGATACAAGCTCGATACCCAACTTGCTATACTCAGACCTCGTCGGGGACATGCACTGAAAAAAATGATCAAGAGCAACATGCTCTGATACCACAGATCCAGATTATTTTCGGCATGAAATGAGAGCGGAGATATAATAAAGAAATGCATAGAGATATTGCACATGTTCAATAATATAACAGAAATTTATTAGAGATGCAACCATAAACACATATATACAGTAATACACGATTTCTATTAATCAAGGAAATGTACAGAGACTGTAAAAATAAAGAGTGAAAGACTCGCTAGAATGGTGGCATCTTATCTCTGAGAAGAGATGTGACGGCTACTTGCATTTTCAAGAATATGATTACAATGAGGCTTTGAAGGCATTTTTACAATAAAAAATAATTCCAAAATTCCTAGACATCCAAAAACCTAACCCTAGGAGATGAAGCGCCAAAAGTCATGTGGGCCCCATTTGGGTAAGTTAGTACATCAACTTTCCGGGGTCGTAACTTTTGCATACAATCTCCGTTTTAGGCGTATGATAGCTCGTTGGAAAGGTATCGTATAGGAGATTCATTTTGGGGGCTCAATGATCCATTCGATTATCATTGAGAACCTCGATCTCGAAAAACCTTCATTTAGGCCCTCAAAATGGCCCCGGAAGTTAAAACCTGCTAAAAATAGTAAATTGCCAAAATTTCCATAAAAATGTTTTGAGCCAGTTGGAAAAGGTGGGTGGCCACCAATATCCTCCTGGATCATAGTCCCTCCTAGATAACCACAAAAAAAAAAAACAGTCAAAGACAAGAACCTCAGAAGAGAACATGGATAAGAAAGAAGAATGAGTATAGCAATAAAGAATGCACACTCGCTCTACAAGCTAAGCATAAGAAATGTGGTTGGTATGTTGACAGTGGTTGTTCAAAACACATGATAGGTGATAAAGATATTCTTATTACAATAAGAAAGGAAAGAGATGGATTAGTCTCCTTTAGAAATGATTATTAAGCTAAAATCATTGGAAAATGAACAATCAGAATTGGAAACAAGAACATCAAGGTAGAAAATGTTCTACTAGTAGAATATATGAAACATAATATTCTAAGTGTAAATCAAATGTGTGACCAAGGGCATAAAATTACTTTCGATTCACAGAAGTGCAAGATAATAAAATAAGGTTTAGAAAAATTGATTGCAACAACTGCAAGAACTTCAATCAACATATATTTATTAAGTGAAATTGGAAATGAAAAGTGTTGTCTAGGAAAGAAATATGAAGAATGAATATGGCAAAGAATAATCGGTCAGATAAAATTTGATAACCTTTTCAAAGTCAACAAAAAGGAATAAGTTAGAGAAATGTCCCAAATCACGAAACCAACCAACACTTTATGCAAGCATTGTCAACAAGGAAAGAAAACAAAGGCCAAGTTCAAATCAAAGGAATATTCAATGACAAGACCATTGGAAATTGTGCATACTAATCTAGTTGAACCAACTAGAACAAAGGGTTTAAAAGGTGAGAAATAATTTATGGTATTAGTTGATGATTATACAAGAATGACTGCATTTTTCTTTCTTATTAATAATTCAAAAGCTTTTCAAAACTTCAATGTCTACAAGGAAATGGTTGAAGCTGAAATGGATTCAAAAATAAAATGTTTGAGATCTGATAATGGAGGAGAGTTCACTTCAAAGGAATTTATGGACTTTTGCAACAATAATGGAATAAAAAGGAAATTCTTCGTGGCTAGGACACCTCATCATAATGGAGTTGTTGAAAGAAAGAACAAGATAGTACAAGAAATTGCTCGAACAATGTTAATGGATTTCAAATTGACATATACTTTTTGGACACATACAGTGCATACAACTGTTCACATTCAAAACAAAGTAATGCTCAGAAACAACAATGAAAAAACTCCCTACGAGCTATGGAAAGGAATACCAACAAATGTGAATCACTTCAGAGTATTTGGAAGCAAATGCTACATCAAATGAGAAGATGGAAAAATGAGAAAGTTTGACTCTCATGTGGACAACGAAGTACTTTTTGGTTAATCAAGTACAAGGAAAGAATACAAATGTTACAATCTAAGGTTGAACAAAGTTGTGGAAAGAACCAATGTAACAATTGATGAAATAGGTGGACGAGAATTAAAGGAAGAAGAAAATGAATAAGTGGAACAAATTTATGAAGAAGAAGAAAAAGATAAAGAATAAGTAGAAGGGGAATATGAAGAAGATCAGACAGAAGTAGAAGAGAAAATTTAGCAAGTTCCTCCAAAGACACCTAGAAAACGATTATAAAAGAATCATCCTTCATATCAGATTATCAGAAATAAGGATGCATGATTTGAGACTAGAAGAAGAATCTATTCACCAAAACAAATGCACCTAACACTCTTATCTACGATTGAACCAAACAGTTTTGAAGATACCAACAAGAACAAATTTTGGAATAAGGCCATGAATGAAGAATTGGATCAAATAAAGAAGAATGACACTTGGGAATTGGTTCCAAGACCAAGGAATAATAATGTGATTGGAACTAAGTGGGTTTTCATAAATAAATTGAATGAAAATGAACATGTTACAAGGGATGAAGATAGATTAGTATGTAAAGGATATGCACAAGTTGAAGGAATCGACTTTGAAGAGACATTTTTCCTAGTTGCCAGAATGGAAGCAATCTGATTTCTCTTAGCTTATGCATGCTCCAAGAATATTAAAGTGTATCCGATCGACGTGAAATCAAATTTTATAAATGGGGAACTTGAATAAGAAGTCTACATTGAATATCCAAAAGGATTTCAGTTGTCAAAGAACACAAATTATGTGTGTAAATTGAAGAAGGCCTTGTTTGATCTAAAACAAGATCCTAGAGCATGGTACTCTAGACTGGATGAATATATACAACAGACAGGGTTTAGAAAAGGAAGTGCATACAACAACCTCTACATGAAGGTAACTCAAGATGGTATTTTATTAATTGAAGTTTATGTTTATGATATTATTTTTAGAAGTAATGATGATGGGTTAAGCCGGGAATTTGTAAAGGATATGAAAAATGAATTTGAAATGTCATTACTCAAAGAACTATCCTTGTTTTTGGGTATTTAGATATTTCAAAGAAACCAAGGAATTGTTATTTCTCAAACTAAGTATATAAGAGATTCTAAAGAGGTTCGGAATGGAATATTTCAAACTAGTTACCACTCCTATGAAAATCAGTTGCACAGTGAGAAAAGATGATGATTCAAAGTTTATAGTCCAGAGACAATACAGGTAAATGATTGGTATATTACTATATGTGACAACATACAGACCAAATTTAATTCAGGCAGTTGGACAAGTGGCATGATTTCAAACAACACCAAAGGAAACACATGTCTTAGCAGTGAAGAGGATTTTGTGATATCTCAAAGGAACATAAGAACTTGGATTATGGTATCCAAAAGGAAAGAATATATCACTTATTTCCTACACAGATGCAGATTGGGCAAGTTGCATTGATGACCGACGAAGCACTAATGGAGCAAAATTCTACTTGGGTGAGTGTTTAGTATCTTTGCTAAAAATGAAACAATCATCAACATATTTATATACATTCGAAGCAGAGTATATTGCAATGGCAAGATGTTGTACACATGTTCTATGGATGAAACAAACTTTGATAGATATACATGTTGATTATGATGAGCCCATTCTAATATATTGTGATAATACAAGTGCCATCAATATCTCAAATAGCTCGATGATGCACTTCAAGATGAAGCACGTTCCAATCAAGTATCACTTTCTATGGAAACAGGTTGCAGAGAAGAACATTAGAGTTGAATACATTGGAACAAAAGAACAAGTGGAAGACATTTTTACAAAACCTCTTCCAAGGGAAGCCTTTGAGTATCTTCACCAAAGACTTGGAGTAATTTCTACTCCAAAATGAATGCTTTTGAATGCTTATCTTATATGTCTTATATTTACACGAGGAAGCATCATAAATGGGATAGTTCAGGATGGGATATCAGTTTCAGGAAGAGTTCAGTTAAGGGGAGTATCCCCAAGGACAATTCAGTTAGGGGGAACAACTTCAGATGGAAATATACCTTTTACATTGATGACAAAGGGGGAGAGATTTATCATATGCAGGATATAGAGTTAAATTATTGGAGAAAGAGCACAAAGGCATGGTTCTAGGGGGACCGATGGTCATAGGGGGATCATGAGTGATATGACTTCAGTATTTCATCAGAGTGTTGCCATTAATTCCAAAGGGGGATATTGTTGATTAATTGGGTTGGTTGTCATTGATGTCAACCCTTGAATAAAGTCTGATAGCAAATTATGGTAGCACAAAGGTCTGCGTAAGGGACCCAAGTTTGTTTGAGGTATAAGGTCATGAATATAAATGAATTTACAGATAAGACTATTCTACATGGATAGTACATGTCATTCCATTTATGGTGATATGTGGAACGTCACGTAACTCCTCGCGGTTAGAGAGTTATGGCCATGTGAAGTTGGAGAATCCTCATGAGTTATATAGAAGCCCCTAGAAGGTCAAATAAGTCAAATTAATCTAGAAACTCCTAGAAGAAGTTTGACTAGTCAAAGTGGGTAAAACTAGGAGTTAATCATGGGTATAGTTATTTCATTAAGAAAATAAATTAGATAATAAAGGAGTTGCATCAAGAAGTTTTGAGTAAAGAGAAATTATTTAAATAATGAAGTAGTCAAAGTGTTTAAGTGGAGAAAGTTGGTTAAGTGGAAAAAGTGGCTAAATGGACAAAATTGTTAAGTGGAAAAAGTGTCTAAGTGGACAAAGTTGGCTTAATGGACAAAGTGGTTAAGTGAAAAAAGTTGGTTCAGTGGAGAAAGTGGCTAAGTGGACAAAGTAGTTAAGTGGATACTTCAAGAGGAAGCCACTTGGAAAGTATAAATAAGAGAGCAAGGGTCTCCCATTAGTATCCATTGAGCATATTGAATATCTAGAAGTGACTGAGGTAACCAAAGGAGATCTAAGGCGACTTTCAGAGGGAAGGTGAACTAAGGAAGGCTGAAATTCAAGGGAGGATAAATTCTTTTGATGATGCTTTCTAAGGTATGTTATTTACAGGTCATCTCACCAATTTCGCAATAACGTTTTTTCTAGAATGATTCAGAAAGAAAAATCTAGATATCGTTTAGAAAACATATCCAAGTAACTGTGATACAAATTTCATCTTGTGGGTCATTGTGTTTTGGGAGTTACACTCCATGGAAAATAGGGTTTCTGGCTAGTCCTGAAACTAGTCCAAAACATGTGTTTGAGGTAAAAACGTCATAACTTCTTCATAACAAATAAAAATTAGGTAAGACCAAATGTATTGGTTAAAGTACAGTCTGTATTATGTTGTGTACCATTTTCATATCTATACAGGAAATATTTTGTGCGAGGAATTCTCTACAAGTTCGATCTCTAGAATAAGCCAAAATTCATCAAGGTGTGCCATTTTTCCTATAACTCTTTTTTCTAGGAGGTTCCAAGAAGTGAAACCTGGAGAATTGCAGAAAATACATTCAAGAACATTATGTACTATTTTTAGACCTTTATTCATTACAGGTAAACATTTATGATTATTGCAAGTTAGGGTTGTTGACTAATCCAAAACTAGTCATGTGAGACTAAAGTAAAATTTGATGAAAATGATAGTCTCTTGTTAAGGAAGAATTGCAGGAATGTGATCATATACACTAGGTTTGTTACAGAGTTACAAATCAGATTTGGATGATGAAATTGATGAGGGATTTTTGTTGAGGTTGAGGTATAGGTTGATGCATGGTTCAGGTTATTGGTACATGTTTTTTGGTGCAGGTTGATTGGTACAGGTTGAAAGTGATAGGGTGACAGTGAAAGTGGTTGATTCAATGAAAGTGACATATTTTCTACATTTGGCATTTATATTTCAGGGTGGTTGGACAGGGCAAGGATAGGTGGTTGTATCCACCTTCCAGTTGTAGATGGAGAACATAGGGGGTTGTAGCCTCCTTCTGGTTGTAGCTAGATAATTAGGGAGTTGGATCTTCCCTCTGGTTGTAGCATGAGAAACTAGGGGGTTGGAGCCTCCTTCCAGTTGCAACTGGAAAATGAAGGAATTTGGTGCTTCCAATGAATGTAATTCTTAAAGACATATAAGAAAAAACATTTTGTGGTTTTCTCCCACTTTGGGTTTCCACATAAAAAAAATGGGTGTATTTTGTATGTGTATGAATGCTCATTTGTTCATTGTTTATTTAATCTAAAACTATTGGATGATAATTCTACATTGATCATAAAGAAGTATAACACTTTCATATTATGATTAGAAAGGCTTATATTTCTCTATTACTGATTCAACCCCCCTCTCAGTAACCCAACACATTTGGTCCAACATGTTCACCATATTTTATATCAAGAAAATAAACCTTTGTCCCTTCTGATTTTCTTTCTTTGGATTATATTTTTGTGGACCTAAACATGCCTTGACTCATTCTACGTTTTTTTATGAAAGCTAATATATATCCAGTTGAAGAAAGACTGAGTGATGTCGAAAGGGAACTAATTTTTGTTGACATGACATGTGTTTTTTATTTGGTAGTTGAAGGCCTAATTGAATCCTTATTTTCCACATTAGGTGTCGCACTAGCTATAGTTTTAGCAATTTCCTCAGATGTGTCTTCAAATATTTTTTTTAGTTTAAAAAATTAGTCTCTCAAACGTGATTTTGATTCAGAATATATCACGCCTTCAACAATATCATCTTGGACATGATCATCGTCATGTGATATATTAGGAAGATTATCATTAATATTGTCAACATCTTCTCCATGTACTAATCCACCAAGGCATAGGCTTTTGAGAGCTACCGGCAGTGTGCCATTGCTTGTGTTTTGTTTTCACTCATTTTGTGTACAATCGACCTTAACCCTATAAAATAAAAAACTTATTAAATTAGAATATAAATCACAGACGATCTACATCATCAAATACATTATATACAACTATCATAAAATATGCATAGAACTGAAAAAGTATGAGGAATAACTACATACTGATTTGTCGAACCAGGAGCTGGAAATGATGTGTCTTTTCTTTCCTTTTGATTCTTATCTCTTTCTCTAGAAGCCAACTTTTCCCTATAAAACAAAAAACTTATCAAATGAGAATTGAAATCATATATAGGCTATGTCATGAAATATATTATAAATTTTTTTAATGAAATATGCATAGAAGTGAAAAGGTACAAGGAATAACTACTTACTTATTTCCCAAACCAAGAGATGACATATATTCTTCATTTCCCACAATCCGTTCTTTATGAACACACTAATAATATACAACATTTTCAACACCACTTTCACCAATTTTACATTCCCCCCCCCGTAATTATTCATAGCCTTGTCGAACATTTCCCATAATAAACATCATTAGTGCATGTAAAAATATGCAAATAGGTTATCCATAAAAATTTATAATCCATGGATTTTAAACATGGTAGTCATATATACTATCCTACATTTATGGTTAGCTCCATGTATAGATATTCATTGTAATTCCTTATTTTTTAGTTTAAAATTATAGGGATCTGGAATATCAGCAGAGGATCTACAAGAGAATCCCTCCCTAATTCCTTCAAAAAATTCCAACAAGAAATTAGATGGAATCTCTTTGCTCTCTACCATATTCATCTCCACCATGTGTTAAATAAATTGACAAGGTTCCAATTTGACATGCAATCTTTAAGGTTATTGGCATACTTGATATTTGAAACATAAAATCACCATAAATATGTGTTCTATGATGATATAACAGTTCAAGAGTTTGATCAAAAGAGTATCTACTACTACTGATAATCATTGTTTGAAGGCTGATTGTAATTCACTGAGTTCTGAGGGTGATTTCATCATTACAGATTTATGTTAGGTATCACTAGTTTGAGCATAATTTGGATGACATTTGGTAAAGAAAAGGTTGACCAAATATACAAAGTTTACTAATGATTTCTTTATTGAAACTCTAATTCATTGAAGATATTTCAAGCACAAACATTAAAGCATTTCTCAGAAAAAATTTGATAGTAAGGAACACAAGGCAATCATATTTGAAACATTGCATAGTACTGAAAACAAGTATTTGGATAATCCCATGGAAAAAACAATAAAATCCATAAAAATCTTAGTACAGAGTTTAGGAAAACCATTGGCTAATCCCACGACCAAAACAATAAAATCCAATTTGCATAGTGAAAATTTATTCCATAAATTTAAGGTGAAAAATCATCATCATCATCATGATTTGCATTGCCATCAAGATCAAAATCATGATCACTCGTGTATGCATCTGATTCATTTATCCATCATCCTAATCCAATAGATTTTCCTGACCATGCATTATATTCTCTATCTCATTCTCTTCATTGGGATTCAAAGTTTTTTCTTCAAATACAACTCTATTGTCATCATCATATTCTTCTTCCATTTCTTTTAAACTACTACATTGTTCATCGACCATTATATCAACATATTCCATGAATTTCCTTTTCGAAGGAGACTTTACTTGAATGACATACAACCATCCTGGGCTTGTTACATCATCAGTCTTTGATAAAATTTAGCATGTATTTGCACATACAAATATTTACTCATGACATTGTATTGAAGATGGTTGGATCCATTCAAATTTTAGTAATATGGGACTAGTCTCACCATAATTTTTCTTTAATAATTTCCTATATGCATCCAAGATAAAGTTTATTTTCAGTGTCGTGATGAAATTCAACACTAACAATGCAATCACAATTTTCCTTTCCTATGTCCTTTTCTTCCACTCTTAAGTGACTACCATGGGCCCACATCCAACTAAAATAATTAGTTGATATATTTGGAGATCGTGAAAACTCAATTTCCTCTATCTTTATATCATGTATTTCTTGAAATGCATCACTATTTGCACCAACAATCCAATCATCAAATTTTGGAAAAGAACCATCTCCAATAATTAAATCCTAAAGTGTAGGCTTTTGAGATGGATGCATCCCTGTTCCAATCTCTTCTCCATATTTTCTACATAGAATATGAAAAATATACAAGATAGTAAGAATGATAATAATTTAACTATTAAATGAAATTAGATAAATAAATTATCATGTAAATAAAATTTCACTTGTGCCACTTATCAAATGAGGATGTGTTTTGAAGAACATAGGCATGTATCACACTTCTTTCCTCATTTGATATCTTGAAGTGACGTCAATTTCCTTGTAAACTTCACCTACAACTCTCTCATCTTAATCAAGATCCCATACACATCTATTGACATTAGTAAAATCCTCCATATATTATGTGCAAAATCCTATGGCCTCATGCATTGAATATCCTTCACACATGCTACCTTCTAGTTTTGCCTTATTATGAACAAACTTTTTCAGAACCTTCATATATCATTCAATAGGGTACATCCATCTAGTTCTTATTGGGCCATAGTATTCTAGTTCATGTTCTAGATGTACAAGAAGATGCATAAAAATATTGAATATTTTTTATGCAAATTCCCATTCCAATAAGAAAAGGACTTCAACAACCTCTTCCCTAAAATGATCGAAGTTTGAAGGATCTAACACATGCTTAATCATTCTCTTCAATATTAGGAACAACCTTATAATTACCAATCTTGGCCCCTTTTCCAAACTTGATATGATTTCAATAGGTAAAATATCCTCAATTATGGCATGATAGTCATGGGTCTTGAGGCCTCTTAATCCATTAGTGTCAGTTTTCCTTCTAAAATTACTACTCACATATCGAGTAGGAAAGCAAGTCTCAGACGTCAACATTAAGAATTGTGCACATTGTTCTTTTATCCATGCACAAGGTGCAATAGATTTTCTAAATTTTCCATCACCATATTTTTCAACCCAAAGATTTCAACTAATCTTTACCTCTTGAAGGTATAGGTGTGATGACATTATATCATATGCGCGAAAAATAGTTTCTATAATAGAAAAAGATATGTTTTTCTCAGTATGCCTAATGGTTATATGCTTAAAGTATGGAAACTTATAGAATATGCACAATTGTTTTACACCAATACCATTGAGTGTATCATTTTTACTACCAACAAAAGCATACCATTTTCAATAAATTTCATTCTTTTCTTTTCATTATCAATAATGTAATCACTTATTATTTCCGATGGTGCTTCACGATTATCTTCCTAGCCATTGAAACATGACTTTTGTCGATGATATGGATGCTCCATTTTAAGTTAATCATGATGTCCACAATAAATACACTTATGCAAGCTACTTGAGTTCCTCACAAAAGGCTTAAATATGCAAGTTGGACATCCATGGTATCCATGGAAATTGAGACTAGTCAATGTGCCATATGAAGGAAGATTGCGTATCATAATAAATAACAAATCTCTTAAAGTGAACTGGATTGAATCATTGTCCCTTGAAATTTGAATTTCTTCAATTCCTTTCCACAATTTTGCTAGCTCATCAAATAATGGCTCTAAATAAACATCAATTGTATCTAAAGAGACACTTTTGTTTCTTGGTATAATCAATGAAAATATCAAGAGAATTTATTTGGTTGCTAACCATGAAGGAAAGTTATGATTTATAAAAAACACTAGCCAAGTTGACCATTTAGTACTCTAATCTAAGAATGGGTTCACCCCATCTAGAGCTAAACCCAACCTTATATTACGAGGATATTGGGAATAATTGGGCCATTTTTTGTCAAATTCCATCCACATCTTAGAATCAACCACATATTGTTGTTTTCCATAGGTGATCTTATTTTTGGCATGTCATTTCATAAGCTCAACAATGTCTCGACATCTATAGATTCGAAGTAACCATGTGATTACTGGAAAGTGACGAAGAATCTTTTTAGGTTTTGAATTAGTTTTCAACCCTGGTCTATACCTCGTTTCTTTACATTTCACACATTCAATCTCACTTGCATTATTTTTGCGAAATAATACACAACCATTCACACATGTGTGGATGTTCTCATACCCTAAGCCTAGCTTAGTGACTTTTTCTTTATATGCACTCCATTTTTTTGGTAATGTGGAGTGAAGTGGTAACAACTGATGTAACAATGCCAATAACTCATCAACACTGTCATTTTTCCAACCATGCACTATTTTCAAATTAATAATTACAATTATTGTTGTCAAATGACTTAACTTGCAAGTACCATACACAAGTTTTGAAGCATCCTCCATCAATTTCTACCAATCATCCTTGAAACCCTGATTGATCATTCTATCAATTTCAATCCCTTCACCTAACATTGTTTCATGTTCATATGCATTTGTTTCCTCTCCACCTATGTTTGGTTCTTCTACATCTCTCATGATTTGTGATGGTATCCTATTTGGATAACTATTTTGAGGGAAAAGGCTTATACAACTATGACCGAATCTCAACATATGTTAAAAATCACTTTTATTCTTATCATCTTCCCTTTGAGACAATCATTACAAGGATAAGAATATTTCTCCAATATCTTATCATCATCTATTCTCTCGTCATGTGCATGTTATTCATTCATTGACAAAATTGGTCGTTGAATAATCTTCAATTTTTTGCATTGAATTATGACACCAGTATGTTAATCTTACTTTCAACTATTTTCATCTATCTCATCTTGAATTGAAATGAAATATCAAAACCAAATCCTAGA
>JZKD02S2156376.1:366697-379891 GCA_000966675.3 Picea glauca
ATACCAAGGAAACATTTTCATTTTGAATCATCTTGTACTTGAACATTTAAGTGGGGTAAAAGGAGGTTTCCCCCTCAAAGAGGCTTATTATATGAAATTATCTCTTTTTCAAGGCGTTGAGCACTTTTCCTGAGGCTTTTATATGCTATATTGATGTTTGGTTCTTAACAAATTCTCATGGTTGGAAGATATAGTAATTCAAAGTAATTAATTAGTTCCTAATTATGGAATTAATTTCAAGATGATGATATATTATCCATAGCATCTCACAGCTAGGGCATCGTCATGATAGCTAATTTGGTGCTAATAGTTGAGTTGTGACACATGAGGGGGTCTACAATTTACTAAATTCTAACACTGCATATGGATTTACAGACTCACTAGAAAGGGGTCTCTAAATCCATCTGCAACGTTAGAATTTAGTAAATTGTACAAATTCATTGTCAAAATTTCAACTTTCCATTGTCGAAGTGATCCACAACTAAAAATGACCAAATAAATGACCAATTGTTATGTGGTGATTTTTAGTCTAGATATCCCATGACCAAATTTGGTGATTTATATTGGTAATTTTTAGTTTAGTTTTATCCTGTGACCAAAAGTGGTCATTTATCTTAGTATTTTTTAGTTATCTCACTTAAATTTATCAATTTTGGTCATTTATCCCTTGAAAAAAATTGTGATGACCAAATTTTTTGGTCGTGATCATTTATCTCTCATTTTGTACTAGTGTACATATATATCAAAGAAAATTGCATAGGATATCCTCTACATTGTTGTAATATTCAAATAGAGGGTGTCCCAACTACTAGCCTCAATAATGGATAGTATATCCAATGGGACTCATAATGAACTTGCATTGAAACTATCTATTCAAACTCATTGAGAAAACCTACCAAAATTTATGTGTTTGTGTCAAAATAGAATATGCGATACTTAATATTACACACATATATATTTTTGTAAGTAAGTATATTCTATATTAATATGAAAAAAAATTATAGTAGAGTCTAAGTTGTTTCAACAACCAAAGGGACCATGATCGTCTCTTGAGATAAATAAAAAAAACAAAAAATCTACTTTCCCCAGTAGGGAAGCCAAGCTAGAGATTGCAGTATAAGTATTATAATATAGAAGTTACGAATTCCATAGAGTTTACCATTGCTACTACCACTCCTTAAAACATAGAAAACTAGATATAAAAAAGAGGAATAGGGACTGTAAATCCTGCAAACATGTAACATCCTGCTCTTGCACGCGTTGAGTGGAATTATTCTTTGAAGACACTTGCGTGAAAGTGATCTGGTTCTTCATACAATTGGTTGATTTGATTATGATTATGAGATATTGTGGATTTGATCATATGTTATTTTTGTTGTATTTACATCGACAAGTGCTATTGATTGGGTTCTCCTGAGTGTGCATGAATCTGTACGTTGAGGATGTCGAGGCATCGATGAAACTCTATGGAATTTGGATCGAGTCCGGGAGTGGACTATTAGGGTTCGAATGTTGTTGATGTGACATATGTACATATGATTAGATGTTATGATGTTGATTATTATTGCTAACATGATTCGTTGATGGGTGCAGGATGACGATAACTTGCCGACCATACTCACATTTGGAGTAGAGGGGTCACACACGAAAACCAGAGACATTGAGGGAGAGGTGTGGCAGAAGCCCTACCACAACCTTCTAGAACTCTCGTCATGGCTCGAATTGTAGATTAATGATTACCTAGTTCGAGAAGACCCAGGATGTTGTGAGGGAAGAATTTGATAATCTCTCACAATGATTCTAAGGGGCACGCAATAAGGTAAGGCCCTTATTCCTTAGAGGCCCTTAGTCTCCCACAATATCACTTGATGAAGTATTGACTCCAGGGGTTTGGCATCTACCAAATTCAGTCAAGAGGCGAGTGGCACCCTTAGAACACGTAGTGCATCTTGAAGGGAATGTCGTGCAAGTGAAACGAAAAGAAGCAAGTGGCACCCTTGGTGCACCTAGTGCATCTTGAAGGGCACATCGCGATTTTAACTATGGTAATTGAATAAACCTAGTGCCTAGAAAACTATGCCTCCTTAGGACCTGGTCAGCCTTAAAATGAATGATGTGATAAGTAAAGTTTACTAACTAATTTTTTTCCTTAAGAACTGTCGCCAAGCCTAGTGAATTGAAAACCTAGGTCTGAGTAGAACCTTAGAACAAAAAAAAACTAATTAGAGATATAACAAGAAGGGGGTAAAAAAAATACAAGCGTTAATAATTAAAGTGGAAATTTTAATAAAGGTTTAATTAATAAAAGTGGTATTTGGTTGTTTTTGTCTAAACCTGTTAATTCTGAGATTAGTTATAAAAAGGGGAAACATTAAGAAAAAAGGAAAACTTAAAGAAAAGGGGGAAACTTAAGAAAAAGGTGAAACTTAAATAAAAAGGGGAATGTCTAACTTAGTAAGAAATCTAGCCTTTGGAACTTTCTATTTATGAACTCAACTAGGAATTAAGTAAGGTGTAAGTCATTTTAGAATTGTAAGGGAATACTGGGACATCGAGGAGCATTTTAAGGAACACTTTTGAGTGGGTGAGGGAAATAGGAATATTTAATTAATTAATAAATTGATTTTTTTGGTGCAAATAGGGGATCGGGTGACGTGTACGGGGGAGGTTTTTCCTAACTAAATAAATGAAAAAGGAATCTAATGAGGGTTTCGGGAAACTAGTGACTAAGAAAACTCTATAAAAAGGATGGCGGAGGAGGAGTGTGGATCACATCTGGCTTGTGTAACATTACGTTGCTGAAATTTCATCTTGACTGAACTTTCTCTTGTGGGAGTTGGGATACCCAGCTCGGGTAATGAGTGGCAGTTCGACCTTGCGAGGTGAGTTGGGTGCTAACATTCTATGGTATCGTGTACATGGCCCCTTTGTAGCTTGGGGGGCTCAGGGGGGAGAGGAGTACCCCTAGCGTTGGCTGGGAGGTACCGAAGAGGTCTCATTGGTCGGCAAGAGGGATCTGGATGGAGCAAACGCGTGGGAGGACATCTTGGCCTCGTTGTTGTCGATAAAGGTATGCCTGTTAAAGTTGTTATTTGTAATAACATTTAATTTTACACGTGTTGTTTTACTGTATTCGGATGATGATTTCATTTCCATGAGATTTCCTTGAGAATTATGTTATCAACGTGATTCCCTTGTTGCTTGATTCATCCTGTAAGAAACCTTTATATCCACAATATCTTTTATTTCTAGGTTACTGTCTAATTGTATGTGGCCAGAATGATCCCTGGACTCAGAACCTTTCCCATGATTTTGTATCTCCTGTCTGAGTTTTCTTTATTCCTTGATTGCATTTTTTTAGTATTTTTTTCTCCATGGAGAAAGTATGGATGCAGATTTATATTTTCATCTTTAGTTCCTTTATCCTTTAAGTTATTAGTCCATTCCTGAGCAGTCTTCTAGGAGCCGAATGGACTGTCTTTCACTCTGGTGTTAAATATTTAGATTCAAATGCCCTACTTTCCTGTGCATGGATAATAACTATAGGATCATTTCTCTGCACAACAAGGAATTCTCCCCTAGGCGTTTATTCCCTCCTTAGCCTTTGCGACTATTGTGATTTTTTTTTCTCTGTGAACTCGTGCTTCCACACAACGATTTTGGGGAGGTCTCTCCAGTTCACCAACGTTGTTTCTAAGTGCTTGGATTCTCTACATTTTGATTCTGAGTGTTGTATTGATTATATGCGTTTTGATTCTTGGAGTTGTATTGATTCTCTTCGTTTGATTCTCAGAGTCATATTGATTATATGCATATTGATTCCTTGCATTTTATTTTTATTATTGTTCTCCACAGAGAAGATCTGGATGTAGATTTGGTGTTGACAAATCATTGATATTCCTTATATATTCTTCATTTTATAACAGTCAGTTTAAAATCACCTTGTTTAAATTTTATACCAGTCACTTTGATTTCTCCTTACTTAAAATCACATTTATACCAGTCAGTTTATAATCGCCTTGTTTAAATTTTATACCAGTCACTTTGATTTCTCCTTATTTAAAATCGCATTTATACGAGTCAGTTTATAATCACCTTATTTAAATTTTATACCAGTCACTTTGATTTCACCTTATTTAAAATCACATTTATATCAGTCTTTTATACCAATTAGTATAAATCGCCTTGTTTAAAATCACATTGTAGTATGGTTTGTATTTTTCTTGGGCATGCCTTGTTTATTTTATAGATGTAGGTGGAATATTTTTATTATCGTAGTAGTGGATAAAAATGGCGGTGGTTACCATTCCAAATTTCAGTTTATGTCAGTCATTAATAATGGAGATCAATTAAATATTATTTTTATTATGAGTATTGAAATCGATTTACCATTGAATATTTATTTAAAGTTATAAACTAGGAGAATGGTTTACACTTGATTATTGATTGGCATTTTTAATGTTATCTTCCTTAGATGGATGATGCATTTGTCACAATATTTCTGAGTTATCAAATCCTTGCTACTATAGTGTTAGAGTGGGGGTGGAATCGAGTTTCATCTCCCCATTTTCTATCCAGTTTCAAGTCTTTACACAGCTATCCAACGCACCCACTGTACACGTGTTGTTGTAATAAGTACCGCATGATATCTTTTGGTTCGAGTTTGTGATTATATTTTGGTGGGTGAAAATAACCTCCAACCTATCAACCTCACCTTTATCAACCTCACCTTTATTCTGGATCAGGTATAACCAACTTCATCTTGTTGACAGGGAATTGTGAGCCCCATTTTATTAATTGAGAAATTAAAACGAGTGGTTACTTGTGAATAAATGCAACCTCTATAAACAAATTCTGGTAGGAATTAAGAAGCATTTTATTTAACTATTTCATTGAATTAATTATGTTGTTTTCCATTCAGTTGTTATCATAAATTATATGTTGCCTCAATAGTTATAACTAATTATGTTGTTTTCATTTAGTTGTTATCATTAATTATGCGCTGCCTTAGTTGTTATTATTAATTATGTGTTGCCTCAATTGTTATCATTAATTATATTGTTTCCATTTAGTTGTTATCATTTTTAAGTTGTTTCCATTTAGTTGTTATCATTAATAAATATTAAGTGGTTAATGGGTTTAAGTGACTTGCAGTGAGCCCCATGGGTGTAGACTCGTTGGAGATGGGGTGCGTGACTAATGAGCTCCGTCATGGGACGCTTGTTGGCGTCGTTCAGTTTATTTCTGGCGCACAAAATTTTAATTGACGAATGATAGATTAGTTTATAGATGAGTTAATTAATTTATTGGTTATATGAATGTCGGTCCTTGATCAGATATCCCTTGGGTGCCTTGAAGGGTCACTAGAGCGTTGGGTTGTTGAATATTTATTTGTGCACCATGCAAATTGGTTGAGTTTATGATTGCTATTTCTCGCTCGCTTTGAAGGTTCTTGTTACATGTGTCGGTTGATGTTGTTGCATTAGGTTGTTGATGTTGTCCATTAGCTTAGTAGGCATGGCCTTTCTTGTTTCGGGCTGGGTGTAGACACCTCCTTGTTCCTCAGAACATTCGCCAGCCTTGAGACCTTAAATGGTCAAAATCGATGCGAACCTAGGCTAGAGTGTTTCTTATGTGTCATGGAGGTCCTAACTATTGCAGGGTAGGATGAGCAGGTAGTCATTTTTAATTTTCATTTGATTGAATGTTGTATGTTGTTTTTTGCTACCTGATATGCTAGTATGCTAGGTCATTCTATTCATTTTTGCGTAATTTTCATGCATTGTGTTTGTCGTTGTGTTGTGATGTTTGAATGTATGGTCGTTATTACTTTCTCAAAAAATAGAAAATTAAAAAAAATGTACAGGTTGTGTCACATTTTGTCGTAACGACAGGGGTTGTTACATATGGTATCAGAGCGGTTCAACCTGTGACTTGGGATCACTACGGCTTCCATTGATTTGATAATTGATTATAATTTTGATAATTAAGTTGACTTGTATTCATGCAGATAATCATGGTTAGAGGATGTCGCAGAGGCAGATGATGGGGTGCTAGGGGAGGAAGCACGATGCCCCCAATAGCATCCATGCCTGAGGCGTCTAACCCCCAGGGAGACAAACGGGTTGTCGGGTAGGAACAAATAGCGGTGGGCGATGTGGTTGGGCTGATGAAGTCCTTTCAGAGGATGTATGAGGCATTGATCAACCGCTTGGATAGAGATGAGGCCAGAGCGTCGACACCCCCTGAGGGTCCACCATGCACTCTAGTCGATACTGGTATCATTCACCGAGAACTCGAGAAGGTCAAGTTTCTCAATTTCTTTGGTGCCCTGGACGATGTAGCCAGTGAGGCATGGTTGAAGAATATGTCAATGTGCCTTGCACTTTGCGAATGTACCTCCAACATGAAGGTTTGCATGGTGGTGTTTCAACTGAAGGGGAGCACTCTTCTATGGTGTAAGATGCTCCTGCCACAATTGAACATGGTCGTCGAAGATGTGTCATGGGAACTATTCGAGGAATGGTTCTGGGAGAGGTATTTATCTGAGGAATTCATTGAGCGTCAGCTCAATGAGTTCAATGCCTTGCGACAAGGCAGTTGTATGGTGCCCAAGTATGAGGCCCATTTTATGGAGTTGCTCCGGTATGCTCCACACCTGAATACTGAGAAACTTAAGGTCAATAGGTTTGTGTTTGGCCTTAATGTCAGCATTTGTGAAAAGGTTAGGATTATGATGCCTCAAACCTTGCATGATGTTGTCCAGAAGGCCCTCATAGCAGAGTAGGAGCTTATTAGCGGGGGACAGAGTAGGATTCCAAGGAGACCAGGGAAATAGGCATTATCTGGTGTGCAACAACATCAGACACTAGCTATACATTCACCAAGATATTGTGGTTTCCAGAGAGGATCCACTTTTACTACACCTCGATGACCAATGCCTCGGCAACGAACTCCTTACAGACCACCACAACAACATCAACCGCAACATCAACAGTTTAGGGTTGTTCAATAGAACAGACCAGGGTTCCAGGATGGTGGGCCTTCAATTTTTTCTTCAGGTACCAGGAGCACTGGAGAAAAGAGAGTTTTTTGGACATGCGAAGAGCCACATTACTAGCGTGATTTCCCAGTGGAGAGGACCAAAGTGTTTGGATCATCCAAACTCACTACCATGGGAGATTTGGGCAAGGCCCATCAGATTCATGCAGTGGTTAATAATCGCCAGGTAGAGAACCAGTCGATTGTGCTCGATACGTCAGGTATCATTGCTGACCAAACCCTTAGTATTTTAATAGATCCAGGTGCTACTGAGAGTTTTATTTCTGGTGCAACGCTAAAAAAAATTAAGGTAAAGGCAGTCGAACATGAAGAGTTTAGATTTGTAGAAATGGCCTCGAGAGACAAACAAAATGTTGGTGGGAAGGTTACGGGCTATATCCTTAACCTAGGAGAGTTTGTCACTAGGGCCAACCTATATGTCACAACCTTAGGGTCTTATGACATCGTGATTGATATGGACTGGTTTCTATGGCATGAGGCGATACTCAACTGTAAGACAAAATGGATGAGTTTGGTCGATAATGAGGGTCAGATACGTGTGATTGTAGGTTGGAACCAGGGAGTTTCCCTGAGGTTCATCTCTTCCTTGCAGCTACGGAAGAGCATGTGCAAGGGATGCAATATTTATGCGATCCTTGCATTAAACGAAAAGGGCATGGTGGAAGGACAAGAAAACATGCTGGTAGTATGACAATTTGCAGATGTCTCCCCGGAGAAGTTACCAGGGTTTCCTCCTAAGAGGGAGGTGGAATTTACCATCGACCTAAAACCAATAACTAAACCAATAGAAATAACACCTTATCGGATGTCGACCCCAGATTTACAAGAGTTGAAAATCAAACTGAAGGAGTTGTTGGGCCTAGGACTTATACATTGAAGTGTGCCACCTTGGGGTGCGCCTATTATCTTCATACAAAAGAAGGATGGGTCATGGAGACTTTTCATTGACTACCATCAATTGAACAAGGAAATGATCAAGAATCAATATCCACTGCCAAGGATTGATGAGTTGTTTGATTAGATGAAAGGCACGATGATGTTTTCAAAAATTGAATTGACATCAAGGTATCACTAGTTACAGATCAAGGAGGAAGACATCCCTAAGACCGCCTTTAAGACAAGGTTTGGACATTATGATTTTATTGTTTTACCGTTTGGACTGATGAACACCTAAGGGGTATTTATGAGTTTGATGAACGGGGTGTTTTGCGAATACTTGGCCAAGTTCGTCCAAGTATTCATTGACGATATTTTGATTTACTCTTGGATGATGGAGGAACATGAAGAGCACTTGTGCATGGTACTACAATGACTACAAGAGAACAAATTCTATGGAAAATTGTCTAAATGCTCATTTTATCAATCAAAGATTCACTACTTAGGGCATGCCATCTCCGATGAAGGTATCATTGTGGATCCATCAAAGGCTGAGGCTATTATGGAATGGCCTGCACCGATGAATGAACCTGAAGTATGTAGCTTCATGGGTTTAGCGACATACTATCGATGGTTCATCAAGGGTTTTTCGAAGATATAAAATCCGATCACATAATTGTAGAAGAAGAACAAGAAGTTTGTTTGGACCAAGAAATGCGCGGTCATATTTCAGAGGCTCAAGGAGATGTTGACAACAACACTGATACTAAAGGTCCCTGACATGGACGCAAATTTCTTAGTATGCACTAACGCATCCAAGTAACGCTTAGGAAGAGTCTTGATGGAAGACGATCGAGTGATCGCTTACATCTCGAGATAGTATAGAAGTCACGAGGAGAACTACGCAATGCATGATTTGGAGTTGTTAGCCATTTTTTATGCCTTGAGAGTTTGGAGACACTACCTTATTGGACAAAAATTTGAACTAAAAAAGGACCACTATGGTCTACAACACATATTTACACAAAGTGACTTGAATGCGCGACAATGACCTTGGTTGGAATTGCTTAGCGAGTACGATTATGAAATTACTTACATTAAAGGAATAGTGAACAAAGTGGCAGATGTGTTGAGTCGAAGACCATGCATCATTTCGACAATTCCTCTTCAAACGAATCTACATGAAAAGATCATAAATTTACAGCATGACGATGACTGGTACAAAGAGGTCAAGGATTTTATCAGACAAAACATAATGATGGTACCAAAATTTGAGGGATTTAGTGTGGACGATGACAGATTATTGAGATTTAAAAGTTGAATTTACGTACCACCCAACGACGAGTTGAGGAGTTTTATCCTAAACGAGGATCATAGAGAAGTGTACATGGCTCATCCTGGAGTCACGAAGATGAGGGAGAACCTTAAATCCTTATTCTTCTGGAAAGGAATGAAGGAATACATAGTCAACTACGTGGCAAGATGTCTAGAATTTCAGTAGGTGAAGGCTGAACATAGACATCCGATAGGATTACTATATCCACACGCTATTCCAGAATCGAAATGGGAGGTCATTTCGATGGATTTCATTGTTGGATTGCCACTGACAGCAAGGAGACATGACTCGATTTTTGTGGTAGTCGAACCTCTGACAAAGAGTGCTCATTTTGTTCTCGTGTGTATGACCTATCAAGAACCTGACATATATAGAGTTTTCATCACTGAGAGGATTGGTGTTTATAGAACAATTTTGGACTAGTTTCCAAGAGGCCTTGGGAACCCAACTTAACTTTAATACTTCATATCACCCGGAGACGGACGGGAAGACCAAATGAACAAACCAAATCTTGGAGGATATGTTGCGTATGTACGTGATGGACCAGCATAAGAATTGGGAAGAATTATTTCTACTGGTAGAATTTGCATATAGCAACAGTTATCAAAGCATCGTTAAGATGACACCTTTTGAGTTTCTTTACGGGTGACCGTGTCATATTCCTTTGAGTTTGGATTGGCTTGAGGATAGGGTCCTGGTGGGACCTGAAGTGATCCAAGAAATGGAAGACCAAATGAAAACAATAAGACAAAGGATAAAGGAAGTGCAAGATCGGAAGAAGAGTTATGTCAATGCACATGGTGTTGATCGTAGTTATGAAGTTGGCGATCGAGTCTTCTTACGGGTGAAACTGCATAAGAGTTCGATAAAGTTTGGAAAGGGTTATAAAATCTCTCCTAGGTTTGTGGGAACCTTTGAGATTATGGAAAGGAAGGGGCTCGTGTCCTATCGACTAGCCTTGCCTGATTCTTTGAGGCATATGCACAATGTTTTTCACTTATCTATTTTGAGACATTATGTTAGTGATCCTACACATGTTATTGACATGATTTCTTTGTAGGTATCGGACGAGGGTGTGCTTATGGTGGAGCCAATTCGCATATTGGACCATCGCATTCGATAGATACACTGTCGAACATAAGATCAGGTCAAGGTCTAGTGGGATAACTATAGTCCACACTCAACGACCTGGAAGGATGCATATAATATGCGTCAACAATTTCCATTTTTGTTTGATAGATCGGCATATGATACTATGATACACTTTATTTCGACACTTTTATACTGTGAAACTTCGGGACGAAATTTAAAAAAAGAGGGGGTGCATGTAACATCCATCTATTGCGTGCACTGAGCGAACTTATTCTTTGAGGACACTTGTGTGCAAGTGATACAGTTCTTCATATGATTGGTTGATTTGATTTTGATTGTGAGATATTATGGATTTGATCATACGTTATTTTTGTTGTATTTACATCGAAAAGTGCTAATGACTGGGTTATCCTGAGTGTGTAGGACTCTGGACGTTGAGCATGTCAAGGAATCGATGAAACTACGTGGACTCCGGATCGAGTCCGAGAGTGGACTGTTAGGGTTTCAATGTTGTTGATGTGACATATGTACGTAGATTAGATGTTATGATGTTGATTCTTATTTATGACATGATTCGTTGATGGATGCAGGCTGACGATATATTGTCGACCAGACTCACATTTGGATTATAGGGGTCACACATGAAAAACATATACATTCAAGGAGAGGTGTGGAAGCAACCCTGCCACAGCCTACTAGCACTCCCGTCATGGTTGAAACTGTAGGTTAACGATTACCTAGTTCGAGAAGAACCATGATGCCGTGAGGGTAGACTGTGATGGTCGCTCATGATGATTCTAAGGGGCACGCTATATGGTAGGGTCCTTATTCCTTAGAGGCTCTTAGTGATCCGAAATCGGATCTAGAAGCCTGACAGGGCTTGAAAAATGCTCAAAAATGAAAGTGCTCAGAATACGACGAAACTAACGCCATTGCGTCCGTCTTGTTTTCCTAATTCCGGTGGTATATTTACTTTGTCAAATGGGCTCGGTATGCGAAAGTTATCGCGTTCTGATCGGAAGCCCAAACAGGTAAAAATTCAAAGGTCAACTGGTCAAAAAGTCAACACTGATGTCAGCATGATGACTGTGCAAGAGATGATGTGGCACTCTCTGGTCGATGGTGATTGGGCAGGTTCGCTGACAAGGCAGACATGTGGCAGGCAACTGGACCAGTCAATAACTGACAAGTGGCATTAATCCGGAAAATGGGGAGATGCCACGTGGCCCAGTCATGGGCAACCACGTGGCACCCATTCATCAGTTGAAGTGGCATGTTTCAAAAATTGTTTTTGGGGTCCATGGTATTTCAACCCATGACCACCACCAATCCCAACACCTTAAGAAATGGTCTTTTGCCAATACACCAAATTAATTTTTATGTTATGAAACCCACATTATGAAATATATTGCAAAGTATTGTATGGAGAGGGGCCAGCGCTTAGCCCTATGGGCTAGCGCTTGGCCATATGAACCCATATGACCTTGTCAAGGGGGGGCGCGCTAGGAAAAAGGGGGCTTATGCCCAAATCTAACTATAAAGTGGGTTTTATAACCAATTTTTGGGTTTTAATGGTAATTAAGCCTATTTTTAATGGTTTTTGGGAGTTATTGGGTAGTTTTGGAGCCTAAATTTTGGGAGGAAGTTGGAGATGAGCAACTAACTTCCTAGCTATATAACCAAGGCATGTTTGAGGCCATAGGAGGGCATTCAAAGAAAAATTATGCTGAGGAGAATCCAAGCCAAAGCCATTTTGAGGCAGAGAAGTTTTTGAGGAGGAGACGTTGTCAGACCAATTCTGGGAGCTTCGGACGTCCGTTTTGCGTGCCATTTTCTTTGCCTGGTTCTAGAGATCTAGAAGAACATGAAAATATCAGTCTTGTATCAATTTGGCATTGCAACGATGTACTTTTGATCTTTTGAATAGAAATAAAGAAGCCTCCCCCACTGAGAAAAAGGCCCGGAGACGTAGGCAAAGTTGTGTCGAACTCCGTTATCAATCTGCGTGTTATGGTTTGCTATCTACTATTTCATTTCAGATATACATATGTGTATATGGCTGTCATGATTCCTCTTCTTCCCTCATTCTTTCACTAAGTTTCTCAAATGGTTAATTAACGCATGCAAAATTAAAACTCAACCATAAGTCATTAAAAGATCCAGCGGATCAAGTGGTATCAGAGCTAGTTGACGTTTGGATTTGAGTTGCATGTTAACCAAGGAAAAGCTACAGCGTGGCGAAGGCGAGCTTGTTGCAGAGAATCCATTAATTGGATTGAGAAAAAGAGCTTCTCACAGCGAGAAGATGGCATCAAAAGAAGGGATTTCTCAAGATGAGAAAGAATTTCGGAAAACATTCCTTGCTATGTCGGAAATGGTGAAAGTCTTGTACGAAGATTACTTGGAACGAAAGCGACCATTTTTGGGTGATTATTCAAAGGGAAAAAGTGAAGAGGAAGAGGACCATCCTCATATTCCTCCTTCAACTCCATCAACACCTCCTTCTTCTCCTTCTTCTTCAAGTTCAAGTTCTAAATCTAGTGGAAAGAAAAATGTTCATAAGAATAAACATGAAATGCCATTGTTAAAACTTGATGTAAAATTTGAGTTGCCCATATATGATGGTGAAGTAAATGCAGAAAAAATTGATAATTGGATCAGGCAGATGGAGGTATACTGCAATGTGCAACAGATCAAGGATGAGGCCACACATATCAAGTTGGCATCTTTGAGACTTGCAGGTACAACTCTTATCTGGTGGCAAAGCAAACTGCAAAAAGGAACACAAAATGTGGGTAATGTATTTCCATCATGGAAGGATTTCATTT
>JZKD02S2156376.1:400734-420292 GCA_000966675.3 Picea glauca
CCATTGAAGCAAGAGTCTCACCATTATATGATCGTGGTTTTGATGGAGTTCTTGACCTAGTCTGATTTCCAAAAAGATATGGCTCCTTGGTCCCATAGGGTGTTTCTCAAAGAACATGAGTTAAGGATGTGTTGCATGGATTGTTCATTTTTATTACATAATGTACATATCTTAGGTCCTTGAAAGCCTCTTTTACAAACACAATTACATGTGATAATATTCTTGTGGGAAACATGGAAAACGAAAGTGTCTACCTTGGGTCAAAGGTTCTCCTTTCATATTTCCTTCTATATGTCCTCTTTCAAGAAAGAAGAATGATGAGTTTCCAAATGATAAGATTGTTTAAGGGAAAAACTACTTGTAGATTGATAACCCCATATGAGTCTATCTGGATGGGAGCATACTTTGATTTTTCTATGATGAAGGAGCTACATCATAGATTATATAAGGGGCCAATCTTGGAGGGGAATGTGGTCAAGATATATGTGGAATTAATAACAATATGAATATTTAGAGGTTGGGGACCAATATTCCTTGAAAATAGGACCTCGAAGAGAATGGAGAGATATTTTCATTGGAATAGGCCATTGATCCAATTGAATAGTAGGAAGTTTCTACCAAGAGTCTTCCTAGAAAATATATTAGTTCCCATTACATATTTCCCAAAATATGTGTTGTTGGATGAGCCACCTGTATTTCCAAGCAGTGTTCGAGACAATGGATCCTAAGGAAGCATTCATTATTTGAATAAGCTTAGAGGAAATGAATTTATCTACACATTTTGGTTTCAAAAGGATACTCCATAGTTCTCCACTTTCTTCAATCCACTTCCACCATATTGTTTCTCCAATAATTTTGTTGAGAAATTCAAGATCCCTGCGTTCAAGTCCTCTTTTAACTTTGTAGGAATAATATATTCCAGGTAACTAAGGCCCACTTTTTAGAGGCTGGATCTCCCTACCATAGGAAGTTTATTTGAGGGATATTACTTCCTTGAGAATTATTTTTGGAGTTGATAAGGCCAAGAAAAAATAAATATGAATCACTTGGAGAACCGATTTGGGAAGGACCAAACAACTCACAATATGGAGGGGGAGAAAGGTCAAACTGTATAAATTGTTTCTTAGTTTGGTGAGGATATATTCACATGAGATATTGTGAACCCTATAGGTGAGTAGGAGGAAACTGAGATATTTGGATGGAAGGGAGCTCCTAAGAAAACTTAGGATGCAAGATACATGAAATTAAATAGAGAGGGGGGTGTTAAAGAAGAAAATATGGGACTTTAAATTATTGATAGAAGTGTCGGAAACTTCCATGAAGTCATCAAGAATTGTTTTGAAGGTTATTGATTCCATATCATATGGGACACCCATAAAAATGGTGTCATCAACAAATTAGTTGTGGGTCAAGGGATCAATTGATTGATGAAGAGATAGGCATTGGATCTTATGATAAACCATGGTAGCTCTAAGGCTACGACCCAACTAATTAGGCATAAGAATGAATATAAACATAGAGAGAGGGTCTCCTTGATAGATACCATAGGATGGGATAAAGGGAGGGGAAGGCGTACAATTTATCAAGAGTAATAAAATAGAAGAAGAAATAAGATCCATTATCCATCTGACCTAATCATGGTGAAACCCAAAATCCAACAAGATTTTTTGAATGTACTACCAACTAAGATTATCAAAAGCTTTTGACATTTCCAACTTAATGAGCATGCCCAGGGTTTTGGTGGTTTTTAAGGAGTGCACAACTTCAAGGACTAAGATGATATTGTATATAATATGGTGACCCTCCACATATCCATACTTTTTGAGGGATATAATATTTGGAAAAATGAGATTGAGGTGCATGGCAATGACTTTGGAGATAATTTTGTAAATGAATTTGCAGGGAGAAATTAGGCAGAATTTGTTAGGCTTGGCCACTTTATCCTCTTTAGGGATGAGGGTAGGAAAGGTGGTATTAATAGATGGAATAAATATTGATATTCTTTGGGAATCCTATAAAATATCCCATACATCCATTTTGATGATGGAACAACATTAGTGAAAGATGTTTGAGGTGAATCCCTCGGGGCCAAGTTATTTACCAACAACCAAACTAAAATTAGTTGCCTCAAATTTTGGTAGGGAAATGGGATGCATAAGACTACAGTTTTGTTCCTCATATTTTAGGAGGGGGATATGTTGAGAAATGGAATGAATAACAGCTAAGAGATCCAACTGAGGTTTTATAACAAGATCCTCAAATAAAGAGGCGAGCTCTTTTTCAATATCAGAGTGAGAATCAAGTTTGTTAACTTCACCAGAGATAAGATAGGTGATGTGATTAGAGTGATGTCACTAAATCATGTATGAGAGAAAGAACTTTGAGTTTCAAACTCCCTCCTTTAGCAATTGGATCCACTATTTTTGACTCCATAGGATTTCCTCTTGTTTTTTCCTTTTAACAATTTTTTCATCCAAATATTTTTCTTGTTAATCTAGCTCTGGTGATCTACCATTGGATATAATTTATTGTTGAATAGCTTCCATTTGGGATTCAAGGAGTCAATAAGATTGAAATATATTCCCAAAGACTCTTTGGTTCCATATTTTGATGTTTTTCTTGAGAATCTTGAGGTGGGGTTGGAATCCATACATGAGAGATTCATTGAAAATTTGGGCCTCCTTCAACCAGGTTTGAACATTCTAAAGAAATTATTATGGATACGAGAGACAACATTTTTCAAAAAGAAAAGGTTTTTTTGAGGGTTTGTTGAGGGCATCAAGAGAGAGAAAAATTGTCCAGTGATCCAATCGTGTTGTAGGGAGGATGGTATCTTCCATATGCATACTGTAGAGCATGGGAGATTCTGAGATCAAATAATGATCCAATTTCTAACACACTTGTTGGCAAACTGCGTGAAAATTGTTCCAAGTGTAAATTCCATTAATGGTCTTCAAATCAATTAACTGCTAATCTTAGATGAAATCCTTGAAAGAGAAATGTTCTAAATCTAGGCACCTAAGGCCCCCTTTATTTTCCTCCAAGGAGGTAATAAGATTAAATTCATCCCCCATTAACCATAAATGAGGAAGGGTTAGTTCTGAAATGTGTTGTAATTGTTGCAATAACTGAATTTTTTTATGAGATGTTGTGGTCCATAAACATTAGTTATGAACCTTGAGGTTTCTTCACCTAGAGGTTGAAACTTTGCTGAAATGTTGAGTTTAGTACAAAAGAAATTTGAGACAGGAATCTTGTCTGAATTCCATAGGAGTGATAAACCTCCCATTAAACTTGTATAATCAACAATGATAGAACATCCCATTTTCCAAAATTTTGGGAGAATTTTCCCAAGCACTTCTCTAGAACATTTGGTTTCCTAGAGGAGTACTATATTTGGAGATTCTTATTGCAACTTGTCTCATAAGAGTCTTTGTTTAATATTACCATTAAATCCTATAATATTCCAAGAGATTAATTTCATTGGAAAATAGGGGATGGTTGGAACGTGACCATGATTAGATAATTTTGTCCTAAGTTGACCATGATATCACCAATTTCCTCTAAGAACCAAAGGTTGGATTTCTGAAATCTTATTTTTTCTTTCTTGGGAGTTTTATTAGGCTTAAGCTTGTTGGTTTGAATCTGAAGATTAAGGTTTGGAATAGTGGTCTATTGGATTACTGAGAGGGGGGGTGAATCAGTAATAGAGAAATTTAATCCTTTTTAAAAATATAATCCAAGTGTTATATCAATGTATCATTATCATCCAATAACTGTAGAGTAAATAAGCAATGAACAAATGAACAAGCATACACATACACAGTACACCAGTGTTTTACATGGAAACCCAAAGAGGGAGAAAACCATTGAATGCTTTATCTTATATGTCTTGAAGAATTACATTCATTGGAAGCACCAACTTCCTTTGTTTTCTAGCTGCAATTGGAAGGAGGCTACAACCCCCTAGTTTCTCAGGCTACAACCTGAGGTAAGCTCCAACTCCCCAATTCTCTGGATACAACCAGAAGGAGTGTTGAAGGAAAATCTCCCTACGGACAGGTAGATCTCCTCAAAGAGATAGACTCTTAACTCTAAGACATAAAGTGTGTGAGAAGGAAGGAGAAAAGAAGTACCTTTTACCGGTGTTTGTCCCTGCATGCTCCGAGTTGAGCTCCAATCTTTCGCTCTTCGATAAGCCCTATAGACAAACAAAGTACGACCACTTCCTACTCTATCAAGATTAGTCTGAAATAGGTCTATCTACTAAAGAGACAATTCATGTGAGATTAAACATGAATTAGAAAGAAACAGGCCAAGCAAATTATATTAATGAGGAAAAAACATTGCTTACAGTCGTAGATGAATTGCGACAATTTTGTCAAGTCCTCCTTGTCTACCCCTTGCTCAAAAAATCCACAATCTGAATGACGATAGCTTCATTGATTGCTCCCTATGAGATCATAGGTCTCTTGCTTCCAAAATATCCTTGTTCCAACACCACTTATAAGATCATAAGTTTGGTGTGATTCTCCCTTTCCAGTCCTCTTTCACCATTAGAAAGGTTGCTTATATAGCCTTGGAGAGGCTCAACAACTAGATATATCCTTGGGGAAGGTGAGGATTTTCCTACTTCAGTTGAGGATCTGACCTAAGATCCTGGCTGGACTAGGGATTCGAGCTCAACTGCCTTTTAAGAATGAAAAGATCCTTCCCCCATTCATCTCAACAACTTAACTGCTGCCCAGAATAGGTAGCGCTCCCTCAAAAGGGCCATCAAAGCGTTACAACGCTCCCTAGTAGGCTTAAGGGGGGAAATAACGCTCCTAAAGACACCAACGCTCCCTCAAGAGGGAGAAAGGAGCTTTATAACTCTCCCAGACAGTGTAAGGGGGAGCGCCAGCGCTCCCAGAAGAGGTATAGGGGAGCGCTCCCCTCCAAAAACTTAGTTTTTCAGATGGCAAAAGGTTCATGAGCCTGCTGACTCATTTCTTCTCTTCCAAATCAAATGTTTGAGGTGTTTCAAGTGTCTTTCTCATGTCATTATAGGCACGGCATAGGCATCATGACAGTATGCTTTATTTAACACTTGCGACACTTGTGAGCAACATGGGACACTTACGACCTTGTGAGCAAAATGCGACACTTGCGACCTTTGTAATGAAGACACTTGCGACAATATCAAAGTGAGTATTTTTTATGTGTAACAAATTTCCCCCCAAAGTATGAAGTTAGAAGATAGGAATTGATAACTGAAATGCTTTGTAGACTTTCAAGCAAGGGTATAGACACAGAGAAACTGACAGAATCTCAACACAAACATCCAACAAATATTATGACATGTTTCAAACCCAAGGCAGGCATACCTATGCTTGGGTGATCAAGACTTGCAAGATATGGCCGCCATAAAATACATTCTGGATCCATAATTGTATTGATAAAAAGGTATAGCCACTGAAAATACATTGTGGATCTATACTCTGATGACCTGAACTGATCGTAGCCACGAAGAATACACAGTGGATCTATGTAACAGTATATGTGTCATTGTTCAAGAGAAACTCCTTTGCAACCTGGGCAAAGTACATATCAAAGTGATCACTCAACCCAGGGTCTTCTTACCGATCCCAATGTAGTACGAATCTAACCATGTGAATAGATGTCCTGAAGTCAAACATGGCAGAAACCACTTGATTACCGGTCAATGATGTAAACCGTTAACAAGCGTGAGGGAGATCACCATTAATGTCAATGATTCCCAAGGTACCCTAGTACATTCCAATGAATGTGAATGGATGAGTTGGAGTCGAACATCCATGGAATCATCCGATCAGAGGTCAATGGTGTAAACCTGCTGTCGGACATGAGGAGGCCTGCCATTGAGGCATGTAGGTCCCAAAGTACTAACTGGTTTCTAAGCCTAGTTCCTAGATAATGTGTTGAAGTCGACAGAAATAGACTCGTCGAGGGAGGTCCTTGACATATCCCTCATCGACGACACGAAACAGACACGGAGATGTAATTGGTCGACCAAATGAAGATGGACTGACATGGGTATCGAGACAAGATATTTGTGATGGCTGACTCTTGAGGTGGATACTTCCCTTGAACACTGAGGCACAACAACAGAAACATGACATGGACCAAAACTTTATGATGCAGTGGATGCTATGAATTACGTCAGGCGACCCAAAGGAGTGGAAGAAACTCAAAGGATTGGCTCAGTGCAGAGGTTCAACAGATTATAATGCGCGCAAAAGACAAAGTGTCGTGTTCAAGGGCGACTCTAAGAATTACTTGGTAATGTTCTCAAGAGACTGCTTGGCTTGCTTCTTTCAAATTTTCCCCCATCCATATAGATGAGTACCTCTTTTTAATTTAACGAGCTCGAGGAGGATAACACATGCTCGATAAAACTCACCTTCGGTAAGTTCCTCTTCCTTTGTTTAACGAACTGGAAGAAGTAAGGGTTCAGTCCCGTATGGGCCTGTCGATGTTTGTTTTAGCGAGTCCAAAGACATAAAACTCGAAGGTTTTTCATGATTATAGAGTCTGGAAAAACACTTAAAAGAGAACTCTCTCAGTTCCCCAATGGAGTCGCTAGTTTCTGTTGAAGGAAAATCTCCCTGCGGACAGGTATATCTCCTTAAAGAGCTAGACTCTTAACTCTAAGATAGAAAGTGCTTATCATGGTCACTGACTTCCTTTTAGATATAGGTGGACCAGTGTGTGAGGAGGAAAGAGAAAAGAAGTACCTTTTACAGGTGTTTGTCCCTTTTTCGTAATGTTAGTCTCGCGAGGCCGAAAAAGAGATAAATTATCACTCGAAAGACGCTCTTTCAAACCATTTAACGAGTGGGAAAGGAAGCAAGATCACTCAAAAATCTTTTCATGTTTAGAGATTCTGAAAAGAGATATATTGTGTCAGAAAATACATTTCTTGCAAAGTTTGTTTTAGATGAATCGGGCCCAGAAGGACTAGATCTCGGACCCTTGCTACCAAGAGAGAGTGGTAGAGGGGGGCCAGACCCCCCTTGTGGCACCATTGAAGAAGATTTGACTTTGTAATAGTAGTAGAGAAGAGAGAAACCCTATCTGATCATTTTATATCATATCCCTATATTATATAAAGAAATATATATTACTAAAAGAGATGCGAAGTCATCACTTCCTTTTGTGTCTTTTGTGTTGAGAGGTTTTTTCTACAACCTAGAATGAGGTAGATGTATAATTCCTTGTGTCCTTAACTTGGAGTTGACATAAGACACTTAAAACAAAATATACAATATTATACAATATTAAGTATATAAATAATATACAATGTCAAACCTCATATAAAATTAAAATAAAAAGGAAACAATATTTCTTTAATTTTAATAACGAAACTATGAAACTTTAATAATGTTCTAGCCATTTCATAATATATAACTACTAGCTATGGCCAATTTACAATTTTTTTCTCTAGGAGTTTAATGATCAACCTTACACGCTACCCTTGTAATTAAATATGTAATAATAAGTTGAACTTCATTATTATACTTCTTTCATTCTTAATGGACACTACAAAATTGGGTGAAATATAGTACTAGTAATAATTGAAAATGTGCCCATTCGTTTTTCCTTATTTGAATTTGGTAATTTTGTAATTATATGTATCCTATTAATTTATTACTATTCACCTTGATGTTCATGAAACTTTTGAAACGTCCTCTATAATAGTCTTTAGAGGTAAGCTATACTTCTTAAATTTCCAATTACAAAGGATCACATTCAATTGAAACATATAGGTATATATAATGATTATCCAAAATTTTAATAGTCTTTAGAGATAAGCCATACTTTTTGAATTTAAATTTTCAATTACAAAAGATCACATTCAGTTAATAATGATTATCTAAAATTTTAATATAGGATTGGATAAGATTTTATAGTTCTGTAGTTAAGATGGAAATAAACTATTTTTAATTTATAGATAAAATTAATGGTTATCTATATTTTCTCCAAATATAAAATTTAAGTTATCAAAAAAGATATAATAATTTAAATTTGGATATTGAAGGAAATATGGATATAGAATATTCTTTAAAATTAAGGATATAAATACAGTAAAGAAACAGTATATAAAAACATATAATTAAAAAATATATAGTGAAGAATCAAAACCATTGAAAAACCACAATAATAAAACTATAAGTTATAATCCAAAATTGTTTTCTCATGCACATTAGTATTATCCATACATGTAACATAAATAATACATTAGTATTATCCATACATGTAACATAAATAATAAAAATTAATTTAATAAATTAATGATTTTGTGAGTCACATAGACATAGTCATATCCATATGAACTATGAAAAAAATAATTTTATTTAAGGCTATGTCAAGACTAAATAACAATTTCCAACATAAGTGAAAAATAGTGTAAAAATTGGTTTTATTTAAGGTTATGTCAAGACTAAATAATAATTTTCAATTTTCAAGAGGAGTGAAAAATAGTATATCACCTAAAAATAAATCAGATGTTAATAATAGGTATTAATCATAATAATAAATCAAACTTTAAGAATGGATCTTAATAAATCAAACTTTTAGAGACAAGATTTTAATAGATCTTGATATAAAGATATATTCATAGATGATTTTAGGGGTAAAATTTTGCAAATGAGCTAATTTTCTATGTTTTTCCCCAAAAACAATTTATAAATTGTCAGTTTTTTTTCTAAAAACAATTCACCCTAATTCTATAGATTAAAATTATTTTACCTTAAAAATATCCTAAATTTTATAAAAACTATGCCAAACATTTTACATTTTGCATATGAAGGATTAGTAAGATTAACCCAAGTTTCTACATTTTAATATGAGTTTTCATCCTTAAAAGTATCTTTGATATATGATCCCTTCATCAAGAATGATGTTTAATGTTTTAGAAATTTTTCCATTAAAATCTCAATTTCTTTTGAAAATCAATAAAACAAAACAAAAATATTTCAATATCCATTTCATTTTCGATGGAATCTGTTTCATGAACACAAAATTCATTTCCTTTCTCAACAATTCTACTTCCATAAATGATCCATAGATCTTAGACACACGGATGACGGATTCAATAACATAATATAAAACATTGTATATTTTTCTTTTACTTTTAATTTAATAAATTCAAGAAAAAAAGGCATCTTCACACGTGATGAAATAGTATGTGTTCAAATATGGAAATGAATACTTTCTTGAAACCATTCGACGATATCACTTTGGAATGGACATCAATGAAGGATACTCATCTCCACGTCTTCATGGACAAGAATATGACCTAATTTACTTTTCATTAACATCTCAACGATATCACTTTGGAATGGACATCAATGAAGGATACTCATCTCCACGTCTTCATGGACAAGAATATGACCTAATTTACTTTTCATTAACATCTCAAGAGTTAGGATCCCCCCTATTTCGCTGGCTCTTAAGATGAAAGAAATGGATTCTCTGGAGAAGACGGCTCTCCTAGGTCAGGTCTTCACTCTCTCGAGGAAATGGGAAAACTGTGTAAGGTAGGCCCCTTATTATATATAGTAGGGCATTTAAGCACTTCCCGGAGAATATAACATATTTAAAAGGTTATGTGATTTTTTTAATACAGTATAATTATTGTTAATGATTTAACATATAACATGAGCGGGTTTAATGACTAATGGTTAAGAATAGGTATTTTCTCCTAAGAGGTCAAAATTTCAAATCCAAAGGGGGTAGGGTATGTATACCCAGTAGACTTTACCAGTGAAATCCTTAGGTTGTTATTGAGAAGCATTCTAAGGTCACCATAGTTTTTTTTTACTTAAAAAGTTTGGATGTTTAGTAGTGTGGCAAATCTTTTGAAATTGAGATATAATATAGGTATACACTTGACATTCTAAGACATAGTTCTTTTAGTCTTCAACCCTCTTAGTGTCACAAAGGTGATAGACTCTTTCATCCCATGAAATTTTGAGAATCGACTAATGCTTGTTTCACTATGGAGCTCATTATAATTTGTTATTGTTTTAACAATGTTTACTTTCTTCTAAATTAAGGTGGATTTTCAAAGGAAATTAAGGTATTATAAGGATGTAATCAACCGTAATCTAGAAGATCAAAATTATCTCTTTGTTTTGACAAGTGTAAAGAAAAAATAATCATTGCTAAGATACGAACAAATTCTTATGAGCTCCATAGTCGCTTATACCCACATTAGATCTCAATTTCAAAATATTTGTTAGAGTACCAACCTTCCTAACCTTTTAACTCAACAAAACTATGGTGATCTTGGAAAGCTTTTCTTAATGTTTTCCGAGCACATAATCAAAATTCTAAATAAATGCAAGTAATCCCTTGCTCTCTTAATTTACGATATACCAATTCTTTCTGAGTGGACAATCAT
Source organism: Picea glauca (assembly GCA_000966675.3). Classification (NCBI taxonomy): domain Eukaryota; kingdom Viridiplantae; phylum Streptophyta; class Pinopsida; order Pinales; family Pinaceae; genus Picea; species Picea glauca. The sequence goes on from JZKD02S2156376.1 coordinate 411,161, forward strand.
CATCATCATCAATATATTAATTTTTGTTTCTCTAACTTTTCATCACCCTACATTTTCTCCTAAAATTTTGGAGGTAATACTATTTTTAATATTATCCTTGTTTTGCAATATGGCTCTTCCTTTATTCCCCAATAATTTGAAATATGGATCTTTCTTTATTCCCCAAGGATTTAACCAATATTGGGCATCTGTATGTCATCCACGCTTTCAAAGGTGGTTTTAATTGCTGGAGTTTGAAATATCTTTAGGAAGTCACAAGTCCTTTATGTTTTCTAACTTGTTCTTATACGTTAGGTGTCTTGTCATAGTTTCTCTCTCAATGGGGGAAATAATTGTTTCTATGAGGAGGATAGGATCAAGTGTATTTCCTTTAATTTGGAGATTATAGGTTATAAAATTATTTTGAATCTTATCTATATTTGTGCGTGATTTTCTAGATGTATTGCATCCATATAAAATAACAATAGTAACATGAGTATGAAAGAATTTTTTTTTCTTATGTGATATCCAAAGATCCAAATATTTACAATTGTTTTCAAGCCCATAATATGATTTCCACCTCCATTTATCTTTTTCTCAATTTTATAGCTCACGTTCATCTTGTGATGAATATCAATTATGATATATTTGTATGTAGTCACTTCCTCCTAGTTTTTATTGTCATATACGAAAGTATTGTATGTGATATTATTATATTTAATTATCATGAATTTAATTTTGTCGATATTAATAGTCATACCCATATTGGAGTAGAAATCCTTAAGGATTCTTAGCTACTTTCCAATATAATAGGGAATCCTCTCCATATGAATAATATCATTAGTGTAAAGAAGAGGAATGATGACTATATTAGCGAGAGTTGGGATGATGCATCCTACTTCTTTGAAAAAATATTATTACTTGTGAATGTATATGCCACAAAGGGTAGGGGACAAGGGACAACCTTGCTTGACTCCAATATTATAGTTAATTTCTTCTGACCAAACCTCAATATTACTAACCTTCGAAATAATGTTCACATACAATATTTTTACATTATCTCTGAGTAAGTAACTTTTAACTCTTCCAACCTATTCCAAAGGTTTATCCTCGTACTTTGTCAAAATATTTTCTAAATCCAATGAAATAACACATGAGATTGGTTTTATTATTGTGACACTCATTCACAAATATCCTAAGTGTAACAAGGTGGTCCACAATTGAATGATATCTCTTAAATCCAACCCAGTGTTTAGCTCTTTTCCATGACTTTCTAGCCATAGGATAATCTTCTTTTACAAAATAACTTTGTACAACTTGGCTAAAATGTGGCTCTTCATAATGATCCTATAATTAGAGGGAACATTTTTATCACCACTTTTAAAAATATGTTTAATAATTTCATCCTCCATAGGAGCATTTGGAATGGTTTCCATAGTGTTAGGGAATTAGTAGATAATTTGAAGGTAGGAATTTGATTCCTTGAAGGGATCATATTATTTTCTTTAGTTTTACAAATTAGGATTTTCCTCCAAAATTTATTAGGATCAAGATTAGATATGTGTAAAATCTGTCCTTGTTTTTCTATTTATATAGTACATTTTTTTCTTGTTAATTAGGTATTTGTATGCATTTCTCTTATCGAGATTTAAGAACTTATTAAAAGAATCCTTAATGAATTTCCTAGAAACTTTACATTCATTATCATACCAAGGGTTGATTCTTCTATAATTCTTTTTACACGACACTTCCAACTAAAACTTATTAATGGAAGTGGAAAGAGTTGTAAAATTATGATATAGGCCTTCAATATTATAAGTTGGTATATTTAATTCACTCTCTACATCATTTAAGAAAAAATCAACATTATTTTATAAAAAGCATGTACTTTTTATTATTAGAATTTTCTTCAATAATAAAACTTTAATGTATAGAAAAATTGAGTAGAGTTAAAGATTTATGATTAGGTCCTCTTCATATATATTAGATTTGTTTTATAAAAAATAATTTAAATATATTTTCATTGTATTTTTTTTTAAATTAATTAAATTATTAGATTCCTAGATTTGAATAATTATTTCTGTATAATTTATGTGCTTCAGGGGTTTTTCAGCATGCTAAATTTATTTCTACGTTCAAAAATAAATTTTAAATAATAAAAAATAGTGGTTTTACATTTTAAACAACAAAAAATAGTGATTTTGTATAAATTTGTCTTAGCAAATTCCAACCATTTCATAGAACAATTAAACAATATACTTTCATATAATGTAATTTCTACAATTTTTTTTTTATATTTTTTCAAACTTGCTTTTTACACGGATATGTATAATATTAAACAGTTATGTTTCAGGTTGAAATTTTTTACAGGACAAATGAAAATAATTTACATTAACATATATAAATAAATAGACAATTAAATGTGTCAAAATTAAATTTATATAAATTTCAAAAATAGCTGTCTATGTTAAAAAATATATAAATAATTTGACAATTAACTGTGTCAAAATTAAATTTATATAAATTTCAAAAATAGCTGTCTATGTTAAAATTAATGTTTATGTCACACGAAACTATATATATATAAATAAATTAGTTGAACTTAAAAAATTCCCGACCTCAGACCTAACTATCAATGATTGCCATTATAAATTGACATATTGTTGCTTTCGATGAGTCTCCTTCTTGACACGTTAAAGTTGAGAAGTAGACATAACGATCAATTATTGAGTTTATAAATTGACATCTTGATGCTTTGCATGAATCTCTTTCATTATAATTTAAAGTTTACAGTAAACGCCAGATTTGTTTAAATACATATGTTTTTAATGAATTTACGGAGACACACATTAAATGCGAGCAACCAAGATTTGATGTCTTTTTAAATGAAAATGATATAAAGTTTTAAATAATTCATTTTTTTTTTACTATCACTCCATGCTTCTTGTCTTCACATGTTTGTTTGCAATAGATGCTCACCCAATGTTTGATGTCATCAAATGTTTGTTTGCGAATGTGAAAAAAGTACATAGGGGGTCTAAATCGAAGTTTCCCCAATGTAATGACAAGACCTAATGTAATGGCAGTTTCCCCTATGTAATGACTAATTACCCAATGTAATGACAGGACCTAATGTAATGGCAGTTTCCCCTATGTAATGACTAATTACCCAATGTAATGACAGTTTCCCCAATGTAATGACCAGTTTCCCCTATGTAATGACAGTTTCCCCAATGTAATGACTAATTACCCAATGTAAGGACAGGATCCTTAATGAGACGATGCTATTTCATTCAAATAAAAAATTATATATAAATTATTGAAAAGGTAAATAATAATTATAAATAATATTTGAAGTTTATAAATAATTTGCTCTCTAAATGTGAGGTGTGTTTATGCATGTAATATTTACAAACTAAATAAAAACTAGCAGTGTCCAACAAAATTAGCATTGTCAAATTTTTAATAGTCTTGTTCAACAAAATTAGCAATGTCAAATCTTCAATAGTATTGTTCAACAAAATTAACATCGTCAAATCTTCATGAAAGTTAGTGAGGAGTTACTATTTTTCATTATTAAAATGGTTAATCGCTTAGCCAATAGATTTCACACAAATTAACAAACAAAAAAAAGATATTCAAAATTTATTTATAACATTTAACTTGAATTAAGTTTATTAAATTGAAACTTTGTATTAGAAAAAAATATATTATTAATTAATTACTCAATTTTATTTTCTAAATATCTCTTCCATTAATATTATTTTAATCATAAAAAAAAATATTATTACTTAATTATCCAACATCCTTTATCAATATTTCTAGTTAACTTTATTTTAATTATAATTAAACATCATAAAATTAAAATAAAAAAAAATTAAAAAGTTCGAACCACTATTTACCATTCATTTTTTAAAGATTCCTCACTACTATTATCTGAGATACATATATTTAAAACCCAAAACCCTTTATGTAGAAATGCACTTTGAAGTTTTCATTACTCCATTCAATTTTTTTTTAAGATCCCTTGCCACTATTATCTGAGATATATATATTTAAAACGTAAAACTTTTTATCTAAAAATGGACATTGAAGTTTTCATTACTCTTTAATGTAATTTTAACTAATTATAAGTTTTTTCATTAGTTTTTTAATATCTTTTAAAAAAGATTATGATAGAAAAATGTTAAATTTTTTTATTTGTAAAATAAATTTTAAATTTTAAAAAATTTATTAATTATAAAGTGAAATTTTATATTTTTAATTCTTACCATGTATGGATATCAAGATTTAAAACATGAAGGAATAAGTTATTATGAATTTAGAAGTGGTAAAATTTATTATTGATTTGTGAACTTTGTCCTTAGTAAATGATAATAGTAGTATCAACTTCATGTGGAATTGATTTATCTTAGTATTCTAACTGAGAATCATGTTGCTATTTATCTCAATATTAATTAATGCAATTGAGAATGAACATAATATTATTTGTAAATTTTTCTTAAATATTCTCATAAAAATTTGTTAGTGTTAAAATTTTAGATATGATAATATTTTATAAAAAATAGTAGTTTTTTTTTCTTATTGAAAGTTTTTTCTATTAAGAATTTTTTTTCATGTTAATTAAAAACATGTACAAAAGAACATAAATGATATATTTTTTAGAAAGTCATTTTTAGACTTGACTTCATTAATGGCTGAATGTTATTAATATGCATCTCAAATTTTAGTTAAAGAGAAAATAAAATTAAAATATATATATATATATATATATATATATATATATATTTTTCATAATTTAAAAAAAATAAATAATACTTTTAATATTATGTGACTCGAATTATTCAAAGATCGAATTATTCAAAGAACTTTCACCTATAATTGTTGAATGGTTTGAAAAAAAAACAATAATTTTGATATTATGTAATCTCCTACTATTGTGACAACTTTCACCGATATTTTTCTTTGGATATTAAGTATTTCCTTCAAGCTTTTGTAATCTAATATTTGAGAATGAGTTGTGATCTTTAAAATTATCAATCATTTTTAAGGATTGATAATAAAGTGTTGCAAAATATTATGAATCTTTTAAATAATTGATCTAAAACAATAACAAAAATATGTTGACATGTTAGAGCAATAACAAAAGTATGTTGACATGTTAAGTTTCAAGAAAGTTATCTTTTCAATATTTATTTTGATAATAACCTCACTTGCAAGTAATTTTGAAATAAGTTTTAACGGAACTCCTCTTAAAATTGTAATTGGAATTTATATATGTTCCATTGAAACCTTGATTTCTAGAAAAAAATATCCAGATCCAGATCTATTGAGAAAATTGAAATACAATAATAAGAGAAGAGTAACTTCTTTATTAAGTTTTCTTGTTTTTCAACAACTATAAATTATTCACTTCTTTTTAGCTTTTTCTTGTTTTCTGATAGCTAAAATTATCATCCACTCCACAAAATATTTCATTTTAAAACATCATTATCCTCCAATTTGATGGTTATAACCCATCCAAATGAAAAAAAATCCTAATATCTTTAATGCACTGCATAAATATCTGACATAAATATCTACGTGATAGCATTTTTTTTCTTAAAGTTGCTTCAGTCTCATCTACGTGGTTTCATTTAAAACTATTATGATTATAGTATTTTTTTTTTCTTTCCTATCCACCACAAATCATGTGAATTCTTCAGGGTGCACTTCTTGACATCGGTTGACATCTTTTTGTGAAGCTGTAGTATGTGAGTTTTGCATTATTTTCTTCGTTAGGTGCTCAATTTTCGTCCTTATGGATTTGAATTATTTTCGTTATCTCGAGGAAATGAATTTTAGAAATGTTCCATTTGTTTTTTTTTTGGATAAAAATGGGTAATGGATTTTTAATTAAAGAAAATAGTGGCGAAGCCACTAAGCCACTAATGCCATTACAGAAGGACTTAGACATACTTTACTTAATCGGTTACAAATCTTGGAGGCTATGCCTTCCTACCAGGGGATGGAAAGAGAAAACTAACAAAGTTATTTACTGTAGATGCTTCTATAAAAAACACCTTCTTCATTGTAATGGTTTCAGATCTGCATTCCATGCTTCTTAACTATTGATCAAATTACTTTGGATCATCTTGCTTGGGCTGGTCCCTCTCCGTCTTCCATTCTTTGTTCAGTTGTTTCATTTTTTCTTCCAGATTGTTGACTCTGTTTTCGAACTCTTGTTTAGGATCTCTGAGTTCTTTATGTAACTTCCCCAGCTCCTCTGTTAGCCCGAATTCTGTTGTGGTGATATCATCTTCGAGCATTTCCAAGCGCCTTCCAGCATCGATGTCTAAGTTATGGATAAAATCCAGTTGATGATGCATCATATGCTTGAGACATTGCAGGCCTTCTTCCAGTGAATTCAACCTTTCTTCAGTAGTGGTTTTGTTTCTCGAGCTGGACGCCATCTCCTTCTCCTTCCTTGTTTCTCCCGGAGTGCTACAGCTATGCGCACACTTCTCTCTGCCTCTGCTTGACTGTCTCTATTTCCTTCGTATGCTCTGGGTATGAGGAGGCCCTTCCTTGCTTCCCTTTTTATCTGCAAATTCTTCTAGATTTGGCTCCCCTAAACGATTCGCGCAATTTGGAGTAATGGATTTCCCTGAAAATTCAACAACCAAATGATGTTTACGTCCATCCATTCTGACATTTTCTTTGTCTATACCTGCCCTGGGTCCTCCCCTGTGTCTTGTCTCTTGTCCCTTATGGCCTTTCCATCTCGCGCCCCTTTTAACTACTGGTATTTTTCCCCAAGTCTCAAGGCAGATCCATTTTAGTTGTGATTCCATTTATTTGTAAGGTTCCAATATGAGAGTTGGCTCCTTTATTGGCCTCTACGTCTGCTGACGCGTTCAGACTCCGGAGGACATTGTAAAGCTTGTAAGTATGGAGACTTCCAAGGAGGAGCTAGATTTTGTCTAGAATGTGATGGAGTTTTTCATTTTTGACTCTGTTACGAAGGATTAAGGCTTGGATTACTAACCTGGATTCCCCTATTATCACTAGATCTTGAACATTGTGGTTAATTGCTTGAGTTAGTCCTTGCCAGAGGGCTAGTGCTTCTGCTCTATTATTAGATTCTGTTTCAAGTCCCCAGGCAAAGCTGAGTTCTAGGTGACCTATTGGGCTTACCTGGACTCCTCCTCCACTAGTCGGACTTGGATTTCCTTTGGAGGCCTCGTCAAAGAACAAAATATGCTTGTTTTCCTTTCTCTTCCATTCATCGAAATCTTTCTCCTCCTTCCGTATTTCCCAGTTTCCTGGTGAGAGTTGTTGTTGATCTTGGAGATTAAAGTGATCAATCCAATATTCCTCTTTTGGCTCCAAGGGCTTTGAGTTTTTAACTTTGTAGAAGTAGGGGGAGGTCTCCCCAAAATAGGCCTTTATCTTGGTTGCAACTTGAGTTGGACTACTTTTGGTCTCCCTAAAAAGCCTGTTATTTCGTTTGAGCCAAATCTTCCAGAGTATAAATTTAGGGAGAGTTCTTCCAAGGGTGGAGATTTGGCCTTTTTTTGCTGTTTGGAAGGGACAGAGGGAATTCTATTTTTGGAGCAGTATGTTGGCTTCTTGTGGGAGCTCAAAGGTAAAACCCAGGGCCAACTACCAGACTTCCTTAGACTAAACGCATCTTAGGAGCAGATGGTATGTGGTTTCCTCTTCTTGAAGACATAGGGGAAATCTATGAGGAACTTCTCATCCTCTTTGTCTTAAGTTTTCGCCAGTTAGGATACCTCTATGAGCCATGGTCCGAACAAACATGTCTATCTTTGGGATATATTTGGCGGTCCAGATTGCTCTCTAAATTGTTGGATCTGGGGGGACGTTAGGCACATGGACTATGTGTTGATACCTAGCTGCTGTAGTGTAAATTCGAGAGCGTGTTCCCCAACCTCTCTTGTCTTTTTTCCTTTCTTTTAAGGGGGGATTTCCCTTGTAGGCAGAACTTCAGAGTGTTCCAATCCTCTTCTAAGTTTGGAGGTATGTTAACCATTTCCTAATTTTTCCAAGCTTTTTGTTCATCATTTCCCCAAAGTGAGATATCCCACAAACTATTTAAATTCTGAGTTCTCATCCACACTTTGAGCTGGTTAAGATCCTGTCTGAAACTTAGAGGTGGGTCTCCCAAGAAATATTCTATTTGTTAATATAGTTAATATTAAAAATTGTATTTTTATAATTCAATTAGTGAAACCCTATGGAGCTTTTCCTTCTAAATTTATTTTAGTAATCTTTTACTAATGTTGATATCCTTATATATGTGAATATGTAAAATGTATAATTTTAATACGATTTATAATTTTAATACAATTTAAATCTATTTTTAAATATTTACATATTCCCCTTAATCAAAATAATTACGAAGCTTAAAAAAATTGTAAAACATTTAAAAATAATTTTCTTGAAATACATGATAATTTTATACAAGTATACGATAGTTTTTATTACTATTTTTCTTTTTACACTTTGAAGTTGTTTAATTTTTTTTTATATACAACTGTTAAAATATGAGAATGAAATGTGCTTAGGACATTCATTAGACTGGGATTGGGATTTTGATAATGTTACAAATAATTTTATGTCATTACATATAAAATATATTTTTTAAGTATTAAAAAATGATTTTAAAATAGTTAAAAAAAAATTGTATTTTGAAATTTGTGAGATTTATATAATTATTATTGGATTATATAATTATTGTTGAATTAAAGAAAAAAACAAATTATTTATTATATATTTATTTCAAAGTATATATTTCATAATCTAATTTTCATAATGTATTATTTAAAAACTAAGTAAAACTTAAATAGGTTCATAATATATTTAAGAGTATTTTTTTTTTTAAGTGGGAAAACTTATCATAATTGAGAATGTCAAACCAACAATAGGGACAATTATTATTAGCTGCTATCCTAAAATGCAGATTGACTCATCATCTTTATTCAAGAAAAACCAAACCCCCTCAAATGAGAACTCTTAGTCCCTAAGGACACAAGCTTTCACTCCTATCAACTCTTAACCAAACAAAAATAGTTTTATATGCAAACAACTATTTATATATTTTGTTTTTTAAAATTTAAATATAAAATTTATTTTTATTTTTATTTTTTT
>JZKD02S2156376.1:426657-437970 GCA_000966675.3 Picea glauca
TTGCTTCAATTCTTTTGATGAAGAGTATTCACAAATTGACTTGGAAATCTAAAGAAAATCTATCTAAAGTGAAACCTTTAGCATAATTATTCATGCATAAGCCAACCTAACTTTTCCCATGAAAGATCCCTCTATATATATATTGAATAGGGATGGATGAGAAGATTGGGATGATCCCACTAAATCATAGAAGTGAGTAAGATCCAAACTGATCGGAGGACACCTCATCTTCTAGAAGATTCCATTCTAGAAATTCCGAGAAATTCATCTTTTTCCCTTGTTTGAGCATTGTCACACCCTGAGCACAAGCAGCGTGCGATGACGCCCCGGTCTATTTTGGTGCATCATGTGACGATCAAGCATCGTCGCACCCCAAGAATTTAGAAGGGTGCGACAATCTCCTTGGATAGGGTTTTTAATAAAGCAAAGATGATTCAATTTCTCAAGGAGAAAGTCTCATTTATTTGGTTGCTTCAGGGAACATAGGAGTAAGTCATACACATATCGTCAATCGAGAACAAGGAGTGCATCAGCCGGGAATCTCCAAACAATCAAGAATCTGCATAATAATATACCATTTACTGAGGTAGGCATTCCCATACTCAGAGTACAAGTGACTCTAAGCATAAGTATTAAGTGAGTCATGGCCACTAAATATACACCGTGGATCCATGTCATCATGATTCAACATAACCATGAGAAATACACTGTGGATCTATGATCTAAAAACTCGAATTTGGACATAGCCACAAGACATATACGGTGGATCTATGTTTCAATACATAATTATGAATACTCCATTGCAACATGGACCGATATGGTGTAAAATCTATAAAGATGATGACTTCTAAGGAAGAAGGGTTCGACTTTGGAGACTCTTTCATACATTGTACTTTCAAGCTTCTCATTTTCATATCAATAATACAAGCTTCTTTTGCCATTACTTGTTCAGATTTTCATTTTATTATCTGTTCTGTATTTGCATTTGAATATTACGTTCATGTTATTCATGTTTGTCTAATGCCTAATAATTGTCACCCTATCATTGAATTGATAAGTTAGAATTGCAAATACTCTTTACTTATTGTAATTGTCCATTCATATATACCTTTATGTATGATTCTACTGGTATGATAAGGATTCTCCACACATCTATTTATTTACAAACTCTCTGAACAGTAGTAGTTAAAAGCCTTGTCCATTTGAGTGTGTTTATGCATGTCTTGAGTGAGTGAGGTTTGATTTAGTCATCCGACTTGATCCATTTGAGTAAATCATTGAGATATTAGTTAAGTTACTTGGCTTCTTTGAGCTACAACCTAGAAGTACTCTTGGAGTGATAACAAATTGGTGTCGTTGCTAGGGAAAGGAGATCAAAGAAAGCTTCCCTGGGAGATGACACAGATCCAACTTTGATGATAGACAAAGTCTGGACACTATTCAGTTGTGATCATCTATTTGCTGACTCTATGAAGGACGAATTCAGTGGTGACTCCACTGGTATGAAATGAGCAATATCTTAGCTAAGAGGTATGCATTTTGCGTTTTCTCAAGTATTTATGGTTACCCTAATCCAGTGCCTAGTAGAGATGAATGGGAAAATAGCCTTCCTAGATTTCGAGGAGAAGAGTGGGAATTGCCAGCTGAACACTTGCTAGATTTTCATGATCTTATTCATCGGCTTCAGATTGTACATGAGGATGTTCAGATTAAGCTTTTCAGGTTTTCATTGGAAGGGATTGATCTTGACTGGTGTCGATATCTTCCAAATGCAAGTGTTATCTCTTTGACAGGTTTTCATACAACTTTCAATTCATTTTGTAAAGAGTGTTTTCCAATTGAACATATTTTTGAAGAATGTTGTAAAGAGTTTTCTTTGTTTCATAAAGATTTTGCTTGTCACAAAAATCAGATTTTTGATAAAACTTTTATTGTAGAAGAAAACATTTACCATGAAGATCAAGAGGTGTTGAATGACATTCATTATGATAGAAATGACATAGAAATGTCTGGCACCATATCAGATGTATCTACTGCTTTAGATATTTATGAAGATCAACATGTCTCTTTTGAATATTTTGAGGTCAAAGAGCAAGTGTATACATCAGCAAGAGAAAGTGATGGATTAAAGTCATAGGAATATGGTGAAGGGGAGCAGAAAAGTTTAGATCAACAATTGATCATGCATGTTTCTTCGATAGATGCCAAGCAACCTTCAGTCAACATTGAAATCAGTAAAGACAGTTAGCAACAACAATTTAGTCAGTTGGAACAACAGGATGATGAGGTATTATTTTATGATTTTAATGGCCATATTGCTAATTATTTAGAATCCATGAGCAACATAAATATCAAAATATTCTTGTCAGATGAAAATTGATTCTATCATCTGTTCAAACCACATTTCTGTTGGCTATGAATTCTTTTATTTTTCGGGTCCAGATCAAGAATTTTATTAGTAAATTAGTTTCTGACATGGCTTCATTGGAAGCATGAGTTTACTTGATTAAGAAGAATTACAATGGGTTAGAGTAGGAATAGGCAGGAGAATAAGCTCGTCATATGAGCAGATAGATTATGTTTAGTTGTTGATTTCCTAAATAAATAAAGTAGGATACAGGCAGGCTACAGGTTTTCCGAAGATCAGTTGCACAAGCCAGATGACTCCATATCCCAATGGTAAAGGCGATTGGAACTATTAGGTTCTTGGAAACCTTGCAGCGAGGTCTCCATCCCAACTAGAGCCATATGTTAGCGACCAAAATGTAATGGTATTTTTTGAGAGTGTCCTCATTACTCTCTANTTGCTTCAATTCTTTTGATGAAGAGTATTCACAAATTGACTTGGAAATCTAAAGAAAATCTATCTAAAGTGAAACCTTTAGCATAATTATTCATGCATAAGCCAACCTAACTTTTCCCATGAAAGATCCCTCTATATATATATTGAATAGGGATGGATGAGAAGATTGGGATGATCCCACTAAATCATAGAAGTGAGTAAGATCCAAACTGATCGGAGGACACCTCATCTTCTAGAAGATTCCATTCTAGAAATTCCGAGAAATTCATCTTTTTCCCTTGTTTGAGCATTGTCACACCCTGAGCACAAGCAGCGTGCGATGACGCCCCGGTCTATTTTGGTGCATCATGTGACGATCAAGCATCGTCGCACCCCAAGAATTTAGAAGGGTGCGACAATCTCCTTGGATAGGGTTTTTAATAAAGCAAAGATGATTCAATTTCTCAAGGAGAAAGTCTCATTTATTTGGTTGCTTCAGGGAACATAGGAGTAAGTCATACACATATCGTCAATCGAGAACAAGGAGTGCATCAGCCGGGAATCTCCAAACAATCAAGAATCTGCATAATAATATACCATTTACTGAGGTAGGCATTCCCATACTCAGAGTACAAGTGACTCTAAGCATAAGTATTAAGTGAGTCATGGCCACTAAATATACACCGTGGATCCATGTCATCATGATTCAACATAACCATGAGAAATACACTGTGGATCTATGATCTAAAAACTCGAATTTGGACATAGCCACAAGACATATACGGTGGATCTATGTTTCAATACATAATTATGAATACTCCATTGCAACATGGACCGATATGGTGTAAAATCTATAAAGATGATGACTTCTAAGGAAGAAGGGTTCGACTTTGGAGACTCTTTCATACATTGTACTTTCAAGCTTCTCATTTTCATATCAATAATACAAGCTTCTTTTGCCATTACTTGTTCAGATTTTCATTTTATTATCTGTTCTGTATTTGCATTTGAATATTACGTTCATGTTATTCATGTTTGTCTAATGCCTAATAATTGTCACCCTATCATTGAATTGATAAGTTAGAATTGCAAATACTCTTTACTTATTGTAATTGTCCATTCATATATACCTTTATGTATGATTCTACTGGTATGATAAGGATTCTCCACACATCTATTTATTTACAAACTCTCTGAACAGTAGTAGTTAAAAGCCTTGTCCATTTGAGTGTGTTTATGCATGTCTTGAGTGAGTGAGGTTTGATTTAGTCATCCGACTTGATCCATTTGAGTAAATCATTGAGATATTAGTTAAGTTACTTGGCTTCTTTGAGCTACAACCTAGAAGTACTCTTGGAGTGATAACAAATTGGTGTCGTTGCTAGGGAAAGGAGATCAAAGAAAGCTTCCCTGGGAGATGACACAGATCCAACTTTGATGATAGACAAAGTCTAGACACTATTCAGTTGTGATCATCTATTTGGTGACTCTATGAAGGACGAATTCAGTGGTGACTCCACTGGTATGAAATGAGCAAGATCTTAGCTAAGAGGTATGCATTTTGCGATTTCTCAAGTATTTCTGGTTACCCTAATCCAGTGCCTAGTAGAGATGAATGGGAAAATAGCCTTCCTAGATTTCAAGGAGAAGAGTGGGAAGTGCCAGCTGAACACTTGCTAGATTTTCATGATCTTATTCATCAGCTTCAGATTGTACATGAGGATGTTCAAATTAAGATTTTTAGGTTTTCATTGGAAGGGATTGATCTTGACTGGTGTCGATATCTTCCAAATGCAAGTGTTATCTCTTTGACAGGTTTTCATACAACTTTCAATTCCTTTTGTAAAGAGTGTTTTCCAATTGAACATATTTTTGAAGAATGTTGTAAAGAGTTTTCTTTGTTTCATAAAGATTTTTCTTGTCACAAAAATCATATTTTTGATAAAACTTTTATTGTAGAAGAAAACATTTACCATGAAGATCAAGAGGTGTTGAATGACATTCATTATGATAGAAATGACATAGAAACGTCTGGCACCATATCAGATGTATCTACTGCTTTAGATATTTATGAAGATCAACATGTCTCTTTTGAATATTTTGAGGTCAAAGAGCAAGTGTATACATCAGCAGGAGAAAGTGATGGATTAAATTCATAGGAATATGGTGAAGGGGAGCAAAAAAGTTTAGATCAACAATTGATCATGCATGTTTCTTCGATAGATGTCAAGCAACCTTCAGTCAACATTGAAATCAGTAAAGACAGTTAGCAGCAACAATTTAGTCAGTTGGAACAACAGGATGAAGAGGTATTCTTTTATGATTTTAATGGCCCTATTGCTAATTATTTAGAATCCATGAGAAACATAAATATCAAAATATTCTTGTCAGATGAAAATTGATTCTATCATATGTTCAAACCACATTTCTGTTGGCTATGAATTCTTTTATTTTTCGGGTCCAGATCAAGAATTTTATTAGTAAATTAGTTTCTGACAAGGCTTCATTGGAAGCATGAGTTTACTTGATTAAGAAGAATTACAATGGGTTAGAGTAGGAATAGGCAGGAGAATAAGCTCGTCATATGAGCAGATAGATTATGTTCAGTTGTTGATTTCCTAAATAAATAAAGCAGGATACAAGCAGGCTACAGGTTTTCCGAAGATCAGTTGCACAAGCCAGATGACTCCATATCCCAATGGTAAAGGCAATTGGAACTATTAGGTTCTTGGAAACCTTGCAGCGAGGTCTCCATCCCAACTAGAGCCATATGTTAGCGACCAAAATGTAATGGTATTTTTTGAGAGTGTCCTCATTACTCTCTACTTGATTTTGTCGTTTTCTTAGGTCTTTTGGCCAGTGTCATACTTCCAGTTCTTCATCAAAACTCTCTTTGATCTCTTTTACCTGCATTCCAAAGCATCATCATTATTGCCAAAACCTTTGTCTATGTTATGCAGATTAAAATATATATAAAAAAATATCATTGTTTTTATATTTTTTTTAAATCTCATAATTATCAACAAAGAAATATATGTGTGCTCGAGTATCCTAAGGCTTCTAAACCAAAATTTATTATGCATATGCATAAGGCCTCTTGGGTGTATGGATGTTTATGGCTTTTGTAAAATTTTGAAGGCCCACGAGTCAAGCCACAAACCAACACACAAGCCGAGTCCACATGCCACACAACACATAAAGTTATCAAAGCCATGAAAGCACCAAGCCAGATTCCATCACTTGTATCATAAGATATGCAATGTAATAATCGGTGGATGTAAAGCCCAAATGTTTTAAAATATCAATGCATGTCAGATATGGGGTTTTAAAACTCTCCATGCTAGCTATGAAATTTAAAAGAGCTTATAGGTGTTCGAAGTCTTGCACACTGAACAAGATGAAGTATCCAATTTCTTATAGATATTGGAAGGTCACATAAATCTCATAACACTAGATTCCCGAAGATCATGCAAATTCGATTTCAATACCAAAATTGTGTGCAGAGATCGAAGTCTTGCACCAAATTTGGAGTCTATAATTCATCAATACACAACATGAAGTGGCAGAGTGAAGTTATAGGTGCCAAGAGATTGTGCAAATGACATTTTTGGATATCCAGTTGCTTATAGAGTTTAAAGTATATTATGCAGGGTATCTATGTTTGCAGGGTTACAGGACCTCTTGGCAAAACTCCTTCAAGGGGTGAGCAAATGATTATTATCACTCTGTTGACAAGAATAAGATGTTGGTAGCAAGCTACTTTTCCAAATCATGTAATGCTCCCAGAAGTCATATTCGGTGCTAAGAAATCGCTCATGTGCAGTGCATGTCACTTAATTTGGCATAGTAAACATTTTAAATGCAAAAACTAGCAATTTATATTAAAAATTGACTTCATCGAAAAGAGTTTGCTTATGTGCATGCCTAAGAGGAAGGGTTTCAAATTTTCAATTGCTTAGCCATTAGTGGCCAACCATTGGTATAGGGATTTTTGTTGGTGAATACACACCTTTACTGGGAGATATTAGGGAATGAGATGGGTGCATTATTAAAAATGATGGACTAGGAGGAGGAGCATTCAGTTTAAGGACTTTGCAGAAGGGAGTGATGCAGTTGAATTGTGCAGATTCACTTGATAGGACAAATGAAGCTAATTATTTTGGGGCTCTTCAGGTTCTGGTTGCGAAATGTCAATGCATAGGACATTCTATAAACTTGGATCTTGGCTTGAGTTTTTCAAGAAAAAGACATGGAGATAACTCAAATGGATATTTTGGATCTTTACCACCAGGATGGGAACAATGCTCAGACACAGTAACTGGAAAGGTGTATTATATCGATCACACCACACGGAAGACAACTTGGGATCATCCATGTCCTGATGAACCCTAGAAAAGGTTTAATATGACTGTTGATCAGTTCAAACGGGCAACATTTCCAGCTCCCATTTCAACATTGGGTGAACTCTTCCTTCATGCAGGTGATATTTATGCCACACTTTACATAGGTTCTAAGGCAATGCATAGTCATGTTATTCAAATATTCAGTGATGATGCTACAAAATTCAAGCAGTTTCATACTGCTCAAAATATGAAGATCACTCTGCAAATAAGATATGAGAATGTGCTTGTTGACAACTCTTGAGAAAAGCAGTTGGATATGTTTTTGGGCATGCAGCTTTACAAGTATCTTCCTTCAGTATCAGATAAACCTTTGCAAGTTCTATCTTGGCATCCAGTGAGATTCCTTAAGCATGTGCCAACCATGTTTACAAGCCTTTGTAACGGAAGTGATATTCTTAGTTTCAAAAGCTAAGATCCTATATGGGTTTTATAATGATCCCCCCGACCGTCCTGAGGTCAGGGTATGCCACTCCAAAGCAACCACTCATGCTCTGACGCCAATCGGTAACATTCCCAGCCATAAGGTTGGGAACATGCTACTCTAGGGAACAATTTCATTCCCATACTGCGGAACATACAATAGCATACCCAATAGTCAACTAAGAAATTCCACCTAAATTTACTCTTTAGACCGCATGCAACTAAAACATATACATACAACACGCTCGCAGAAGATTTACATCTAAACATACACAACAATTACTTTTTGTAACATACAAATTTTATATTAAAATAACAGTAATTATCGATATGCATCATTTACAGGAAATTACCCATGAGCATACAAGCATTCATAGTCACATATATGATAAAATCGTAACATGGGCATGTAAATAACAAAAAAAATATCCATATTTCATAAAAAGGTACTTATCTTAGAAATACTATCAACAACTACTAACAAACCATCCACGAACCTCCCAGCCATAGATTACATTGTTCATCACTCTCAATAGTGAATCACCCCCGAGCTAGGACTGAAATTCACCCAAGGGAAAGGGATTCCTATACAGGCTAAGGCTCATGAGCAGCAGGAAAGACTCCATCTCAGTTTCTCACTCAACTAACAGCCTACAACCTCTCATTCCCCACATGCTTGTCCCACCCAAGGAAGTGTGCCCCTTCTCTGCTCAACAGTCTCTCGACTGCCCCACTTCCCTTCCAGGGTTTCAACAATAGATTGGACCGGAAGTCTCAGAGCATTGTAGCTGCAGTTTAGCACCAATAGAAATCCATCCCCAACAATTCTCTCACCCAGAGAATTGCTCACGGGCCTAACAACCCGCTTCTTCAATCCCGCTCTAAGCTAACCAGGTACACCAACCAAAAGGGATGGGGAAATAGGTTTCAGAAAGATGGAATGGTTGTCTCAAGGATAACAAAATGTATGAGTGAAAATGGTCATGGAGTCATTGAATGGATAACTGAGTGTGTTTTTGGGATCACTGTGAACTCTCTGTCAAACGATGGTTCGCTTGATGGTTTTCTTTCCCTCCCCCCCCCCTTCTATTCGTAAGCTATTTCCCCGTGAAAGAGAGAGACCCTCAACTAAGTTTCCCCACGACATGAATGCATGTCCCCAACTTGAAACTTGTCATATCAAAAGTTACTTTTGTCCACTTGTCCCCAACTTTGGAACTTAGGATAAAATTATCCATACTTTATGTTTTGGGAAATACTAATATAATATTCCTTGACTTTTGGCCCTCCCTTTCCCTAATTGGTGAAGTTCAGTCCCCCATATCTTTATTGTGGTCGGTCTACACGTAGTGATGTTTTTTATATTAATCATGAGTTCATGTAAAAAGTAGACGCATTGACCCTTTAACATCTAGGTGTGTTGGCCTAATTCCAAGACATAAGAATTCCGACTTATAATATTGGCTCACCAGCCTATAATGCATATTATATACACAGAGGTTCACTGACCTTAATATTGCCCACACTTAGTTACTGCATGATGTATCCTTTGTCTTTAAGGTTGTGCGCACATTAGTTACTGCGCGCGGTATTCTGAAATGTGTACATTACATCCCTTTACTACGCGGTATATGCGCACACCATGCCATGAAAGGTGTATTACAAAATGACGTCTAAAAAACTCACTAACTTAAATATAATTGGATTATATTTACATTTGGGTTCGGCCGAGGGATATTACAATCCCCTACCCTTATTTATGCATTGTCCTCAGTGCATCATGTACTCATATACAACAAAATTCTCAAAATTCTTCAAACAGATGTGGGTATTCTGTCCACATTGCATTCTCATGCTCCCAAGTAGCGTCTTTAGGTCTGTACGAGGTCCATTAGACCTTTACAAGCCCTATGGATCAATTCCATAGTTGTTTGATTTTTCGATCCAGGATGTGCACCAGATGCACTTGGAAAGCGCCTTCTTGCTCCACCTGGATAACACTCCAATCAATAACATGATTAGCATCGGTTATATATTTCTTTAGCAATGATATATGGAAGACATTATGAATAGACATAGATGCAGGCAATGGAATCATATAAGAAACTTGACCAATCCTCTCTAGGATTTCAAATGGTCCACAAAATTTGGCTGCTAACTTGGCGCATCTTCCTAGCTTTAGGGAGATTTTGTTAGCTTTCACTTTCAGGAAAACATGATCACCCACTTTGAATTCTCTATGGATTATGTTTTTATCAGCATAACATTTTTGTCTTTCTTGGGCAACTTTCAAATTCTACTTAATTTTTAACATTTGGTCCTCCATCTCCTTGAGCAAGTCTGGCCCAATTACTATTCTATCAGCGGGGTTATCCCAACTTACTGGAGTATTTCACCTTCTTCCATAAATTGCTTCAAATGGGCTCATTTTCAATGATGCCTGATACCTATTGTTATAAGCGAATTCTACTAAATGCAAGTAGTCTTCCCATTTTGATGGTTTGTCCATCACATACATTCTCAACATATCTTCTATCACCCTGTTCACTCTTTCTGTCTGTCCTTCAGACTCAGGATGGTAAGTTGTACTAAAGTTCAGATTCATTCTGAATCCTTTGAGCAATCCTTTCCAGAAATTCGAGGTGAATTTCGGGTCTCTGTCAGACACAATCGTTTTAGCAATTCTGTGCAATCATGCTACTTCCTTCATGAAAATATCAGCAACATCTGCTGCTTTGTGAGTAGATTTTAGGGGAATAAAATGGAAATCTTTTGTAAGCTTGTCCACCACTATCATAATCAAATCATGTAGCTTGTCTATTCTGGGCAATCCCGTAATAAAATCCATTATCACCACTTCCCACTTCCATTCAAGAATGGGCAAAGGTTGCAACAATCCTGTTGGGTCCCTATGCTCTGTTTTAACTTTCTGGCATTCCATACACCTAGCAATGTATTATGCAATTTCTCTCTTCATACCTAGCCAAAAGTATTGGCTCTTGACTGCTGTTATGGTTTTCTGATATCCGGGGTGCCCTGCATAAGGAGCATTATGCATCTCATGAAAAATTATATATTTCAAGTCCTGGACATTTGGTACAAAAATTATGTTCTTGTGCAGCAGTATTCCATCTACTCCCAACTTATAAATATCCATCTTTTGTGGTTTCTTACCTTGCTGTAGTTTTTCTATCAAGTCTTTGTACTGCAGATCTGTATTTGCAGCCTCCATAAATTTTCTTTTAACATCAATCTGATACATGTTGATGGCTGTAGCATGAATCTCATGCACTCTCCTGCTGATTGCATCAACGACTTTATTTTCTTTCCCTTTGATATGCTTTATATCAAAGTTATATTTGTTTAGAAATTATAACCGTCTACTTTGCCTAGCATTTAGATTTGGCTGGTCAAATAAATATTTCAAACCATTGTGGTTTGTTATTGACTCAAACCTATTTCCCATGAGGTAGTGTCTCCATTTCCTCAGGGCATGCACTATGTCTGCCAACTCCAAATCATGAGTGGCATAGTTTTTTTCATGCTCCTTCAACTTCCTTGATTCATAACATATAAAAAATCCATCTTGACTGAGGACTCCATCTAGTCCTTCATTACATGCATCTGTGCATACAATGAAATCCTCATTTGGGTCTGCGATCCTTAGTATTGGAGCACTTGTCAATAATTGTTTCAAATGTTGGAAAC
>JZKD02S2156376.1:440380-450867 GCA_000966675.3 Picea glauca
TTATCAGTTTTATGGCTTTGGACATCCTTCTGCAAATTCTTAATGGTCTCAGCCATATTCATATCTTCATTCCTTTCTTCTCCATGTCCATTGGAGTTCGTTCCTTCCATGCCCAGATGGACATCCATCCCTATGCTCTTCTCTGGATGACTGTAATTCTCCTGTGCCTCTTCCATTCCTACAGAATCTTCATTGGTCTATCCTGACCAAGTTGTTGTTAATTATGCAAAACGTGCAACCATCGAAACTAATCAAATTAACAAATCAACAATTCATGAGAATATGCACCATTTCGATTCAACATGCACATCAACATTATCACTCCCGGTTTCCTGGTGTTATCACCATGATAATTCTAGATAAGACCCAAGTCTTGAGAACACTAATGCACAGTGCCTTCCGAGATACACTTTCGCAAGAAGGTGGTTTTGTCGAAACCACTTTCGCCAGGACGCGGTGTTACGTGTCTCAATCATGTCAAATCCACCACTCATGGAGCGGGCGATGACTAGTCAGATCACCCTACTCCATTCCTTTTGTACTTTGCAACCATGTGACGTCAGCTGAATGCCACCATGTAACGAACTCAAGACCTAATCATTCAAAATGTATTGGCCGAGCATGACAACCCAACAACCTTTGTACATAATTTGTCTGCGCTTCATAAATGGAGTTCTATAATTACCACTCCCCAAGTATGAAGATATTTTCATATCCATAACCATAGTAATATTCAACTACTCAACTTCCTTCTCTCTGTAAAGATGCATTTTGGTATCCCCAACCTAAGATACATGAACAAAGCTAAGTCGAGTGAGACTGGTTATTTGAGCAACATGCTAGGCTTTCCTGCGAATAAGGAGGAAAGGATCCTCGCGCGCCTTCTAGCAACTAAGTTCCACACAGAGCCGATTATAGACTCGTGATTGGAGGTCAAACTAAATCCCATTATAAAGGATTTAGTCATCAACAGGCCAGCCGCTAACAAGAAAAGGAGTAAGCAACATAAGAAGAAGGAATCTACGGTCGAAGCGGCTGAAAGTGTTGGAGAAAATCAACCGGTCTGGTTAGAATCCTCTTTAAAGGAAGAGATCACTAAGATGAAGTAAGTATTCAACTAAGATAAGCATGTCTCAGCGAATTTTGAATAGCCAGTAGCGGAGTTAAAGAGTACAAGAGATGATAGGCCTGTTCTTCAATGACCCTTTTTTACAGCAGGCTAACTGCTGTCATCACCCTTTTGTAATTTTGTGATTAATGTGATTATATAAATACAGAAATGGATTTTAGACTGTTTTATTACAATTTCTATCTGGTGATGTTATGACCTTTGTTGTCTTTTATAATAAGTTTTTATTGTAATCTTATATTTTATTTTTATCTGTCTAAATCGAAAGAAATTAAAATTAGGAATTCTTTTTAATTAATGTTTCAATGCGGTTATGTGATTATGTTTCTTTTATTATTATGCAATTTAAACTCAGACTCCTCACCTTCCAAGCAACTTTGCGCACATTAACTTGTCCTGTTCATTTATATTATCGTGCATAGCAATATTACAAGGTAAACGCTTTTCCACTCACCTAAATCTACTATGCGTTTCTTCTTCGTCGTACCGACTACTTACGTGCACTATTCTAGCGTTATGTGGCAATATCCACTGCACACAGTTTTGATACTGCGCACCAATATTCCACATGCATTTTCCTCCTATGCATGCACCATGTCAGGTTTAACATACTCCTTCGCACTCAAATATATGTGCATACTACTGAATACACCGTCACAAAACAACTTATACTCATACTTATGCGCGTACCAACAAAACTCCTCTATGTTAAGCAATACTTGTGCACCCCATGTGCACCTTATTATGTGTGTGCTTACCATGCAAGGATAATTTCAGCGTGCACATATACACATAATATTCTTCCGCTCGGCACTACAATTTACCGCACACACTAGCACGCCATGGTTTCCCACACAGTACCGAATTTACCACACGAGCCAGTACGCCAACCTTTTCCAAGGACATTTTATGACTCTAATTCTGGTCACTTCGAAGTTACTTTTCTATGAATATTCACTTCGATTGCACCCTTCTGGTCCATCCAAGCTCAGCGTTGAACTGAGGCTCTGATACCATACTATAATGATCCCCCCAACCATCCTGAGGTCGGGGTACGCCACTCTAGAGAAACCACTCATGCTCTGATGCCAGTCAGTAACATTCCCATCCATAAGGCCGAGAACATTCTACTC
This sequence comes from Picea glauca, assembly GCA_000966675.3. Classification (NCBI taxonomy): domain Eukaryota; kingdom Viridiplantae; phylum Streptophyta; class Pinopsida; order Pinales; family Pinaceae; genus Picea; species Picea glauca. Next base: position 442,643 of record JZKD02S2156376.1, read on the forward strand.
TAGGGAACACTTTCATTCCCATACTACGGAACATATAGTAGCATACCCAGTAGTCAACTAAGCAATGCCACCTAAATATACTCTTTAGACTGCATGCAACTAAAACATATACATACAACACGCTTGCGGAAGCTTTACATCTAAAATTACACAACAATTACTTTCTGTAACATACGAATTTTATACTAAAGTAACAGTAATTACCGATATGCATCATTTATAGGAAATTACCCATGAACACGCAAGCATTCATAGTCACATATATGATAAAATCGTAACATGGGAATGTAAATAAAAAACAACATATCCATATTTCATAAAATTGGTACTTATCTTAGAAAGACTATCACCAACTGCTTACAAACCATCCATGAACCTCCCAACCATAGATTACACTGTTCATCACTCTCAATAGTGAATCACCCCTGAGCTAGGACTGAACTCCACCTAGGGCAAAGGGATTCCTATCCAAGCTAAGGCTCATGGACAACAGGAAAGACTCTGTCTCAGGTGCTCACTCAACTAACAGCCTACAACCTCTCATTCCTCACATGCCTGTCCCACCCAAGGAAGTGTTCCCCTTCTCTGCTAAATAGTCCCTCGACTGCCCCACTTCCCTTCCAGGGATTTATCAATAGACCAGACCGGATGACTCATAGCGTTGTAGCTGTAGTTTAACACCAACAGAAATCAATCCCCAACAATTCTCTCGCCCAGAGAACTTCTCACGGGCCTGACAACCCGCTTCTTCAATCCCACTCCAAGCTAACCAGGTACACCGACCAAAAGGAATGGGGAAATAGGTTTCAGAAATGTGGAATGGCTGTCTCAAGGATAGCAAAATGTATGAGTGAAAATGGTCATGGAGTCATTCACTGGATAACTGATTGTGTTTTTGGGATCACTATGAACTCTCTGTCAAATGATGGTCCGCCTTATGGTTTTCTTTCCTTCCCCCCCCTTNTTATCAGTTTTATGGCTTTGGACATCCTTCTGCAAATTCTTAATGGTCTCAGCCATATTCATATCTTCATTCCTTTCTTCTCCATGTCCATTGGAGTTCGTTCCTTCCATGCCCAGATGGACATCCATCCCTATGCTCTTCTCTGGATGACTGTAATTCTCCTGTGCCTCTTCCATTCCTACAGAATCTTCATTGGTCTATCCTGACCAAGTTGTTGTTAATTATGCAAAACGTGCAACCATCGAAACTAATCAAATTAACAAATCAACAATTCATGAGAATATGCACCATTTCGATTCAACATGCACATCAACATTATCACTCCCGGTTTCCTGGTGTTATCACCATGATAATTCTAGATAAGACCCAAGTCTTGAGAACACTAATGCACAGTGCCTTCCGAGATACACTTTCGCAAGAAGGTGGTTTTGTCGAAACCACTTTCGCCAGGACGCGGTGTTACGTGTCTCAATCATGTCAAATCCACCACTCATGGAGCGGGCGATGACTAGTCAGATCACCCTACTCCATTCCTTTTGTACTTTGCAACCATGTGACGTCAGCTGAATGCCACCATGTAACGAACTCAAGACCTAATCATTCAAAATGTATTGGCCGAGCATGACAACCCAACAACCTTTGTACATAATTTGTCTGCGCTTCATAAATGGAGTTCTATAATTACCACTCCCCAAGTATGAAGATATTTTCATATCCATAACCATAGTAATATTCAACTACTCAACTTCCTTCTCTCTGTAAAGATGCATTTTGGTATCCCCAACCTAAGATACATGAACAAAGCTAAGTCGAGTGAGACTGGTTATTTGAGCAACATGCTAGGCTTTCCTGCGAATAAGGAGGAAAGGATCCTCGCGCGCCTTCTAGCAACTAAGTTCCACACAGAGCCGATTATAGACTCGTGATTGGAGGTCAAACTAAATCCCATTATAAAGGATTTAGTCATCAACAGGCCAGCCGCTAACAAGAAAAGGAGTAAGCAACATAAGAAGAAGGAATCTACGGTCGAAGCGGCTGAAAGTGTTGGAGAAAATCAACCGGTCTGGTTAGAATCCTCTTTAAAGGAAGAGATCACTAAGATGAAGTAAGTATTCAACTAAGATAAGCATGTCTCAGCGAATTTTGAATAGCCAGTAGCGGAGTTAAAGAGTACAAGAGATGATAGGCCTGTTCTTCAATGACCCTTTTTTACAGCAGGCTAACTGCTGTCATCACCCTTTTGTAATTTTGTGATTAATGTGATTATATAAATACAGAAATGGATTTTAGACTGTTTTATTACAATTTCTATCTGGTGATGTTATGACCTTTGTTGTCTTTTATAATAAGTTTTTATTGTAATCTTATATTTTATTTTTATCTGTCTAAATCAGAAGAAATTAAAATTAGGAATTCTTTTTAATTAATGTTTCAATGCGGTTATGTGATTATGTTTCTTTTATTATTATGCAATTTAAAATCAGACTCCTCACCTTCCAAGCAACTTTGCGCACATTAACTTGTCTTGTTCATTTATATTATCGTGCATAGCAATATTACAAGGTAAACGCTTCTCCACTCACCTAAATCTACTATGCATTTATTCTTCGTCGTACCGACTACTTACATGCACTATTCTCGCGTTATGTGGCAATATCCACTGGACACAGTTTTGATACTGCGCACCAATATTCCACATGCATTTTCCTCCTATGCATGCACCATGTCAGGTTTAACATACTACTTCGCACTCAAATATCTGTGCATACTACTGAATACACCATCACAAAACAACTTATACTCATACTTATGCGCGTACCAACAAAACTCCTCTATGTTAAGCAATACGTGTGCACCCCATGTGCACCTTATTATGTGTGTGCTTACCATGAAAGGATAATTTCAGCATGCACATATACAGATAATATTCTTCCGCTCGGCGCTACAATTTACCGCACACACTAGCACGCCATGGTTTCCCACACAGTACCAAATTTACCACACGCGCCAGTATGCCAACCTTTTCCAAGGACATTTTATGACTCTAATTCTAGTCACTTCGAAGTTACTTTTCTATGAATATTCACTTCGATTTCACCCTTCTGGTCCATCCAAGCTTAGCGTTGAACTGAGGCTCTGATACCATACTATAACGATCCCCCCAACCATCCTGAGGCTAGGGTACGCCACTCCAGAGAAACCACTCATGCTCTGATGCCAGTCAGTAACATTCCCATCCATAAGGCCGAGAACATTCTACTCTAGGGAACACTTTCGTTCCCATACTACGGAACATACAGTAGCATACCCAGTAGTCAACTAAGAAATGCCACCTAAATATACTCTTTAGACTGCATGCAACTAAAACATATACATACAACACGCCCGCGGAAGCTTTACATCTAAAATTACACAACAATTACTTTCTGTAACATACGAATTTTATACTAAAGTAACAGTAAGTACCGATATGCATCATTTATAGGAAATTACCCATGAACACGCAAGAATTCATAGTCACATATATGATAAAATCGTAACATGGGAATGTAAATAAAAAACAACATATCCATATTTCATAAAATTGGTACTTATCTTAGAAAGACTATCACCAACTGCTTACAAACCATCCATGAACCTCCCAACCATAGATTACACTGTTCATCACTCTCAATAGTGAATCACCCCTGAGCTAGGACTGAACTCCACCTAGGGCAAAGGGATTCCTATCCAAGCTAAGGCTCATGGACAACAGGAAAGACTCTGTCTCAGGTGCTCACTCAACTAACAGCCTACAACCTCTCATTCCTCACATGCCTGTCCCACCCAAGGAAGTGTTCCCCTTCTCTGCTAAATAGTCCCTCGACTGCCCCACTTCCCTTCCAGGGATTTATCAATAGACCAGACCGGATGACTCATAGCGTTGTAGCTGTAGTTTAACACCAACAGAAATCAATCCCCAACAATTCTCTCGCCCAGAGAACTTCTCACGGGCCTGACAACCCGCTTCTTCAATCCCACTCCAAGCTAACCAGGTACACCGACCAAAAGGAATGGGGAAATAGGTTTCAGAAATGTGGAATGGCTGTCTCAAGGATAGCAAAATGTATGAGTGAAAATGGTCATGGAGTCATTCACTGGATAACTGATTGTGTTTTTGGGATCACTATGAACTCTCTGTCAAATGATGGTCCGCCTTATGGTTTTCTTTCCTTCCCCCCCCTTCTGTTCATAAGATATTTCCCCATGAGAGAGAGAGAGACCCTCAGCTAAGTTTCCCCATGATATGAATGCATGTCCCTAACTTGACACTTGTCATATCGGAAGTTACTTTTGTCTACTTGTCCCCAACTTTGGAACTTAGGATAAAATTATCCATACTTTATGTTTTGGGAAATATTAATATAATATTCCTTGACTTTTGGCCCTCCCTTTCCCTAACTGGTGAAGTTCATTCCCCCATCTCTTTATCATGGTCAATCTTCACGTAGTGATGTATTTTATATTAATAATGAGTTCATGTAAAAAGTAGGCGCATTGGCCCTTTAACATCTAGGCACGTTTGCCTAATTCCAAGACATAAGCATTATGGCTTATAATACTAGCTCACCAACCTATAATGCATATTATATACACATAGGTTCTCTGACCTTAATATTGTGCGCACTTAGTTACCGCGCGTTGTATCCTCTGTCTTTAAGGTTGCATGCACATTAGTTACTATGTGCGGTATTCTGAAATGTGTACATTGCATCCCTTTATTGTGCGGTATATGCGCGCACCATGCCATGAAAGGTGTATTACAAAATGATGTCTAAACAACTCACTAGCTGAAATATACTTGGATTATATTTACATTTGGGTTCGTTTGATGGATATTATAGGTTTCTCCTCTAGCTGTAGATATTATAGATCTTTTCATATATCTTCCAGAGCCTTGACATGCATCCCAACTTCTTCTAACTATATCACATGAGGTAGATGAATCTTCTTCCCCTAGTTCAGTTGATGTTAGAATGAGATGCAACCTTGATGGACTACAACCTGTTGTTGAGGGAGAAACAATACCTCAATGTGAAAATGGGACAAAAATGATACTTCCATTGTCTGGGGTAATGATTTTTCCATGGCAGTATGATTATGAAGAACCCTGAATAACAAACAGATAGAAGGAATCCAATTTTTGCAGTTTTGGAAATAATTTTGAATACCTGCAGTTTCGACATCTTAGACAGGTTCCAAAAGGCATTGTTAACTGCCGAAATCTACACTTTTGGTAACTAACCCTACTCTGTTTCATGCTTGTAAGTTGTCGAAAGCATAGAATAGGAAAAATGTTCATCTTTTTTCTTAGGTCAAATATTTTTGTTTCTAGATCATATGGGAAATGTTCTAAATGAAAGATAATAATTAAAAGGATAAAGATCATCATCCCTTTCCTATTTTTGAGGCAGATGCTAAGGCAAACAAGTTAAGTTGCCTTTCTATTTTTGGTCAAAAGTGCTCAGCTGTCAAAGAAGGAATTTGAAGTGCCTTGTCATCACCTTGAAGGCTATTGAGAATGTCGAAGAATATTGAATACTAGGATAAGAGCTTGATCCTTTATGATAGGACTTGGTCCTATTATTAATAATTGTTTTGATTTTATTCTACTTTTAGCATTTTAGATCCATTTTCATAGGATCTTGAACTTTATTGTAAAAGTTATAAAGCTTATGACTTCTAAGGAAGAAGGGTTCAACTTTGGAGACTCTTTCATACATTGTACTTTCCAGATTCTCATTTTCATATCAATAATACAAACTTCTTTTGCCATTACTTGTTCATATTTTTATCTTCTTATCTTTTCTATATTTTCACTTGAATATTACGTTCATGTTATTCATGTTTGTCTAATTCCTGATAATTGTCATCCTATCATTGCATTGATAAGTTAGAATTGCAAATACTCTTTACTTATTGTAATTGTCCATTCATATATACCTTTATGTACGATTCTGCTGGTATGATAAGGATTCTCCACACATCTATTTATTTACAAACTCTTTGAACAGTAGTAGTTAAAAGCCTTGTCCATCTGAGTGTGTTTATGCATGTCTTGAGTGAGTGAGGTTTGATTTAGTCATCCGACTTGATCCATTTGAGTAAATCATTGAGATATTAGTTAAGTTACCAGGCTTTTTCAAGCTACAACCTAGAAGGACTCTTGGAGTGATAACACATGTGAGGAAAAATATGAGTTTGATGACTCCCTTTGCATAACATACATGTGAATTTGACTTTATTTTTCTTCTTCCCAATGATATCTTAACTAGTTGATGGGAGGTCATCAACATGTTTTTCAAAGGTTGAAGACATGGGATGACAAGGGAGTGTAGACCATGCTTCTATAACCTTGGATAGACCAGGGAAATACTTAAGAAGATGACCACCCTTACAAAGTCTGCAAGGGTACTTGGGCTTATGGGTTGTTTGGGAGATCTAGGCACCATCAACTCTCCCAGAATGATTATCAGTAACTGGCAGTTTTCCAACATGTCCAACAGTTCTTAGAGGTTTGGACCTTTTCTTCTTTTTATTCTTCTTAATCTTTCGTTTCTTATTCTTCTTATCCACTGCGTTACTAGCTTCAAATCTTTCACTAGGCAAAGAAGATGAAATGAAAGAAAACCTCTCAAGTGAAGAAGGTGAATAAGATATTACTGGTGAATAAGGAGAAGGATCAACATTAATTTGATTCTCTTGGAGAAAGAGCTTACAACCGAAGCACCAGCTACATTCAAGATTACCTGAGTGGAAAACAACCATATCGATAATCCAATTGTGAGACCTAGAAGGCTCAAAGTAGGGATGTAAGAAGGACCAATGTTTCTGTAAGAAGGAGAAACAAAAGGTTCCCCCGAATAGGGGTTGCCTCATTGGTAATTCCAAGAACTGACGCCATTAAACACATATCCAACCTAGAGTATGCTAGCAAAAATAAATAACATGCACACTAAAAGTCTAGGAAACAAGCAAACAAACAAATCCTTCTCACAATGAATGCACTAGTTGGTGATGAAATCCAATGTCATGAGAACAATGTAAGAAGGGGCTAAGATAGAGTGGGTGGAAATTTTACCTTGACGAGCTTCTTAACAAACTTACACTCTGGTGCAAGCTCCCACACATAATCGTGGGTATACCCTCCAAGGAGCTTGAGTGAGTTTGTCCAACGTTGATTCCAGGTACTTTGAAGACTTTCCCCTCCATAGTCACCTTGTGTGAAGACCCTAAATATATAGGCTACTAAGGTTACCAATTATGACAACGATGCCTGGGGAAGTAGTCAACAGTCCGATATACACGTAAGGGCAGGGTATCTAAGCCCGAAATCTTCTTGAGAAGGTCCACATAGGATTTTCTTCTCAATTGACCCCAAATAATACACACATTCACTACAATAAGACCAACAAAGCATGGTGAGTAACTCTGTCAGCCCTAATGTGACCTCGTGATTGACACTTGTGTTTGAAGGGATTTCCAAGACAAAATATAACAAGTGGATTTAACTCTCCCTATCACAAGATACTATTGTGTGTTTTGATTCTTTGGAGAGTATTCCTCACAACCTATTCCAAATCCCTACACCCTAAGCTAATGTAGGCTTGCTACCAGAAAATATAAAAATGTCTAATCAATTTTTATAAGTGCTTTATTTTAAGGCTGTTTTTTAATCAAGAGGAAAATGGCATGAACTAAATGATGTTTTGACCAACTCTAAAAAATGAAAAGAAATGAGAATGCAAATATTTCACTTGGAGGAAATCTATATTACGAGAAGGAGAAAATGTTTATCATTCCCATATGCACAATGTCCCAAAATTTTATTAAACTCATCAATATCAAGATCTTCAAGAAATGAGCCAGAGAGACTGTACTCCTATACACTATTCTTGGACCCCCTCGACCATTAGGGGTAATTGCTTTTAAGAATTCAAGACCAAAAATTCCAAAAACCATGCAATTTCTCTACTTCAAATGCAAAGATGCCCCCAATCTAATGCAAAGAAAGAAATCAAAATTTTTTGTTTCAAGAATAGATAAAAGAAGTAGAAAACCTCTTTAAAAACAAAGCAGCCCAAATAATTCTTTTTCTTTTAACACAAATTATTCAATAAAACAAAAACAAGTTCTTCTAATAAATAATTCTAAAGAAAAACAATGCTTTGTAATGGAAAGGAACTCAAAGGAAGAGATCAAATCTTTCAAAAGCATGCAA